>APFE030204256.1:96930-119533 GCA_000404065.3 Pinus taeda
ATGATGAAACAAGCGAGAAATGGGGAAGGAGGAGTGACCTTGGTAGCAAAAGAAGGATTTTGGAACCCACAACAAATCTTCCTTTGAGGCACTTTAGAGGTAGGATTTCAAGTTTTTGTTTCAATCATTATCATCCATAAACCACCATCACTCAGCACAAAAATGGATGAAACATTAAGATGTCGACCCTACCTAGCCAATCCAAGCAAAGAAATGGCAATTTGGAGAAATTTCAAACGTTTTTGGGCCTTGGACTGTATGCGCCGCGCCACATACCCAACGCGCCGTGCCATTCCAGTGCACCGCGCCTGAGGAAATTTACACTAGGTTTCTCCTCCCAGTGCGCCATGCCTCTCCAGTGCACCGTGCCCCCCGCTCTATGCACTGCGCCGACTCGGCTTCATCCAACTTCACCCAATTTCACTCTTACACACCAAACTTGCTTTGGATTGTTTCCTCTTTGTTTCTTGGCATGCAAATGAATTTCTCAAAATGGAAAATCTCTCATATAGCCATGGATTTTGATTTTTATTTTCTCAAACCCATTTTTGTAATGTTTACACTTTGGCACTTTTTCATAATTAATACAAACTTTGTCTTTTTGTTTCCCCCTTGATTTTTGGCTTGAATGATGAACTTCTTGGCATATTTTTGCAGGGACAGTGGCATGTTTTGACCAAGGAAGACCAGGGCTGCGGCTGGAGAATTGAATAACTGAAGAACTTTGAAAATATACATAGCAATTCATTACAAAGAACAAAATGACAATTGTCTTCAAAACAGAGTTTTGAAGAAAAGTCATGATCAAATATTGCGATGAAAACTTATTATGAAACCTCCCTCATGCGTCCACTGGCATTATTGGATACTTTTAAAAAAACAAAACCCTAGACCTAGTGACTGAAATGACTCTTGCTGATCGAAGGACTAAAACAGGCTGTAAGTGACTCAAAAACTTGATTTTGATGAACAGACCTGAGCCAACAGTGTAAGGCATGAGGGGTAATGAATAACAAGACCCTTTCGTCAGATTATGGCATGCTCCCAGTGGAATGCAACTAAGTGAATCGAGCGAGATACCTAAAAATGAAATGCAAAAAGAGTTTGATCTCTGACGGAGGGATATAAATACCGACTCTAACATTGGCTCCAATGGGGATGGTAGCTATGTGGAGGTGCCAAGAACGGCATATCTTTGGGAGAACTAGACAGTGCCTTCATCCATTGGGCTATGGAGTCCATTATTTCGAAAAATCAAAACTGAACTCTTGACTCAAGACTAATAGTTGAACTGACTAATCCAAAACTGAAACAAGACTCTCAAAAGCTGAAACTAAACACTCAACAGAAACTATCTTTAAACTGACCGAAACAAAAAATGACTCAATAATGACTTAACTGAAACAAGTACTTACAAAGCCTTCAAATGGCAGCAGATCATCGAGATTTGAGGGTTTCAAATCATGACGATGACCACCTGCCTACTGATGAAACATGTACAATCATGTGAAGTGGGCCTTCCAATGTAACCAATCCAACAAATGGTTACTCAATGAAATTTTGCTCTCTCTTTCCTCGAGCAGGCAGAATGATGTACAGGTAGACAACTCACAATAACAATTGAAACCAAGGCTTATGTTAACAAACTAGCCAACATTCATCTTCTCTGGTGCTTGCAAAAGAATGCCGAAAGGATCTTGAAAATCCTAAAGCACTAGCTTGTCTTGAGATCCAGTAGCAAAACTACAAGTACTCCCTTCATTCTGATTTGAAAGAACAACTAGTTGCTGAGTGATAGGAAGGCACATAGAGGTATAAGTTTCTGCCATTTGAGTGTTAGCTGTAAATTCCTTGACCATGAGAAATTTTGGCATATTATCTCTCTGAGGCTCATATTCCTCAATTTCGTGGTCAAGGTCATTCTTGAACAGAAAACAATCTTCAAGATTATCAAACATGATAGCCTTATCATCTTCATGAAAGAAAATATTATCTGTTTGCTGATCTATAAAGCTAATTACAAGACTGTCATCATTTTCAAAAGAGGAAGAAGTTCCACCATCACCTTCTTGACCATGTGCACACTGCAGATCTGCGTTAACTTGAGCTGTAACATGACCTTTCAGAAGTTGATCTATCTCATCTTCAGACAGAGGAGATAAGACTTTTTGTTTCCTTTTGCTCAAGCACGTATTGTCTTCTTGAAATAAAATTTTAAAACATGAAAAACTTGAATGACAGTCCTTAATTTCGTGATCTTTTGAAATTTGAAAACATTGTTGATCATCTTCATATGACATGACATTCAAATTATCCAAATTATCATTTACCACTGAGTTATCAAAAGAAGATTTTTCACTTACTTGAACAAAGATCTCATCTTGTTTTTCATGAAATGACTGGATTACCTCCTCATGAAGGCTTGGGTCAATAATTTTGTCTTCTCCATTCCAGATGATTTCAACAGCAGAGCTCTCCTTCATGGGATTCAAAACAAAGGTAATCTTCATCATCACGATCTGAAATAGTTGACTTGACTTTATCACATTCCGAGAGTGAAACTTGACTTTCATGCATGTTGTCTTCTTCTATGGACAGATTTGCAATAAAACCTTCTCTTTCATCATTTTCCATTGTACTAAGATCTTGATCCTGCTGCAAATTTTCCTGATCATCTTGATAAGTATCGCTCTCTTTATGCTGGTGAAATGGATTTTCATACAGTGCTTCCATGATCTCATCATCCATGAAATTATCATCTTCATAATATTTCTCAAGGCTTTCAATAAAACTATAAGCATGTTTGCAACAATCCTGAACTAAATGTAATGATGGATAAGATTCTTTATATCTTTCAAAGAACATGGTATGAAAATCTTTCAAACAATAAATACAAGCAGGTGGCAAACTTTCATACCAAGTTTGGGCTTCACCTTCCAGAGTGGCCAAGAATATCTTCATTAAGCAATCTTCAGGAAAATCAACCTTCAACTTGCAAATATGCATGTGAAATCTAACCAAATGTAAAGCAGCATCCTTCCTATCATCATCTTTAAAGATAGGCAAATTCCTTGACCAATCTACCTTCGGAATTTTATTTGGAAAGCCTGGAATGTGATCTCGGCTCATGGGAGCATATATTCTTGCAACCCGTTCCATCTTGAAAGCTTAAAGCTACTAATCTTCCTGCAGTGGAGTCACCATGAAGCATTGATCTCTGGATTTTTCAGTGAATGAAGTTGCCAGGTGAATGATTTCAGCCTTTCTAGCGTCTGATCATTGTCCACCATCAACCATCAGATCTGAACTTTGATACATGTACTAGGGCAAGACAATCTACAAGTCAAGTGTCACGTTCACAAGCTAGACTGGAGATTGACTGAAGCAGCATTTATCTACTTCGCTGATGCATAGCAAAAGCGTTTCGAAGGCTACCTGGCGTGACTTCAAGCTCCGTCTGTAGCTTATAAATCAAATGACATCAACAAGCAAACCATTTTCTTCCCCAGTATGTCGCCGCTATGTTAGAGCCTAGATTTGCCTCAGGCTGGAAAGGCAAGGGTCTAGGTCCACATCAAACCACGCTCAGCCTCGTAGTTAGCCCTATGAGGACAGGAGAGGGCTCTCTCTGGATCGATCTCAGAAAAAGACAATCGATGGGGCTCGAGATGACTGAAATAAAAGCTAATTTTAGGCTAGGTATAAATTACAAGGGTTTGATTTGTGTTTGGGGATTTTGTGCTGGAAACAGGGAAAGGCAAATTGGGCTCGGGGATGAGGCACAGTTTCTGCAGAGTTCTGATTGGGGCAAGGAAGGCAATCGTTTTGATGCTTTAAAGTGAGTTAATGGATGGATCAGACTGGTGAGGAGCTAAGGAGAGCAAGAGAGTCTCAATAATCCTCCTTAAACAGATGAAAACATGGAAATTTAAACAAATTCAAAGGCAGAGCATAGAAATTAATGGATTCTACCTTAATCACTCATTTGTTCAAATTCAGAAGAAGAGAAAGGAAAATGATACACATAACACTGATGAAATTACAATTACTTAGAGAAGAACACCATCAAAACATAAAGCCACATGGATCCCAAACAGTGCTGCAAAACCCTGGTCCTTCCTTAGCCAAAAATGCAGAGATAGAATGTACAATGATATGCCCAAGCAATCCCAAGTGTCCAACCCTGAAAATGACTTAGAGAATACATGATATAGACCATCCTAACCCATTCCCATGCCTCTAGGGGTCGAGCTCATCATTCTAGGAGCTATTTCAACCAATTCTAAACAAAACACTAAAATCTAGGCAATCAAAACAACTTGCCTCTATAAGGTAGGAAACTGATTCATTCATTAAATTTTCACTTTTTAGTGAATGAATCCTCTAGAAAAAGTAAATATGGGCCAAAATTACATCATAATCATCAAGTTACATCAAGATGGGTCAAAAATTACATCTGGAAGCAAAACTAGTCAAACTAGCCGAATTTCTGAGCTGGAAGGTGAAAAATTGAGGAAAAATCCTCTATGCCTCGCGCCAAATCCTCTATGCCTCACGCCACTTGGATGCTGAGTTTTAGGCACTTCCTGAAGTCCAAATTAAGCCTAAGATAGCTCATTGGAAAGCCCTACCTGTCTACTTTCCAACCCAAGTGGAATTTTTCAATTTGGATGTCATTTGCCCCTCCACAACTGCAATCTCCTAGGACTGCTTCCTGTGTGTCAAAATAGGGGCAGAGAGGTCATTTTGTGAGTGTTTTTGACCTCCTGAGGACTCAAAACTTGCCCAAACTTCTTGGCCATTTACCAGCAATCGTGATTTTTCATGCAAAATCCAATGATGTAAACTTTTTGCAATTTAAAGCCCCCTAGCAAAAGCACGCGCCACGTGGCGTAGCGCATAGGGAGAGAAACTCTGTTTTTTAGTGCCAAAATTTGTCAAAATACCAAAAATGCCCCAAATTTCTTGAAATTTGGGCTGGAGCTTCTCCATCAAGTGTCAAGGGATTAGGGGATATTAGGATAAATTTTATTAGGGAAAAGTAGGAGGGTTTAAGGGGTTTTATGTATAGGGTTAGGAGATTTTTTTTTTTGTAAGGGCTAGGGTTTTGGGGTTTGGGATTTGAATGTAGGAAAGAACATGTAGGATTGATGAGCTTAGAGGGGGGGGGGGGGGGGGGGTGGTAGGAAATGATGAAACAAGGGAGAAATTGGGAAGGAGGAGTGACCTTGGTAGCAAAACAAGGATTTTGGAACCCACAACAAATCTTCCTTTGAGGCACTTCAGAGGTAGGGTTTTAAGTTTTTGTTTCAATCATTATCATCCATAAACCACCATCACTCAGCACAAAAATGGATGAAACATTAAGATGTCGACCCTACCTAGCAAATCCATGCAAAGAAATGGCAATTTGGAGAAATTTCAAACATTTTTGGGCCTTGGACTGTATGCGCCATGCCGCATACCCAACACGCCACGCCGTTCCAGTGTGCTCCACCTGAGGAAATTTACACTGGGTTTCTCCTCCCAGTGCGCCGCGCCACCTGCTCTATGCGCCGTGACGACCCGGCTTCATCGAACTTCACTCAATTTCACTCTTACGCACCAAACTTGCTTTGAATTGTTTCCTGTTTTTTTCTTGGCATGCAAATGAATTTCTCAAAATGGAAAATCTCTCATATAGCCATGGATTTTGATTTTTCTTTTCTCAAACCCATTTTGTAATGTTTACACTTTGGCACTTTTTCACACTTAATACAAAATCTGTCTTTTTGTTTCCCCCTTGATTTTTGGCTTGAATGATGAATTTCTTGGCATATTTTTGCTGGGATAGTGGCATGTTTTGACCAAGGAAGACCAGGGCTATGCCTGGAGAATTGAATAACTGAAGAACATTTAAAATATACATAGCAATTCATTACAAAGAACAAAATGACAATTTTATTCAAAACAGAGTTTTGAAGAAAAGTCATGATCAAATATTGCGATGATGAAATTTGCGATGAAAACTTGTTATGAAACCTCCCTCATGCATCTGCTGGCATTATTGGATACTTTAAAAACAACAAAACCCTAGACCTAGTGACTGAAATGACTCTTGCTGATCGAAGGACTAAAATAGGGTTGTAAGTGACTCAAAAACTTGATTTTGATGAACAGACCTGAGCCAGCAGTGCAAGGCATGAGGGGTAATGAATAACAAGACCCTTCCGTCAGATTATGGCATGCTCCTAGCAGAATGCAACTGAGTGAATCGAGCGAGACACCTAAAAATGAAATGCAAAAAGAGTTTGATCTCTGACGGAGGGATATAAAGACCGACTCTAACACCTTCTATCTCGATAATAGATTCTTGATGATCATCTTTCTTATCATCCAATGTTTCATAAATATGAGGAATACTCTGTTTAACATCACCAATTGTTTTTGCCTCCCGAGAGCTATAAATTTGAGGTCTTCCACCCTGATGCTGTGAACAATCTCTCCTGCGATGATCCTTACCACAAGTCCAACACTACAAATGGTTCCTTCCATCACCCTTATTTTACTTCTTAGACTGAAATCCCCATTCTCTGTCAATTGTATTGAACTTCTTGTATGACACTACATTCTCCTTCTTACGTGCATCATGAGGTCTTCCTCATTTCTTATCCCATTTTCCTTTACTCTTGTGATAACCTTTCCATCCTTGCTTAGGATTCGACTTATGCATAAACTACTCATAGCAATGCTTCAACTTCCAAATTACTTCCTCTAATGTCTAAGGCTCATCATAATCAATCTAATACTTAAATTCTAATTGAAATACCGTAACAAATATTTGAACCTCCATCTTCTCATCCTTAAGATATGGTACATATCTCAACAGCTCCAGAAACTTATGCATATACTCTTCATTTGTCATAGACCCCATGTTCAACTCATAGAACTCCTTAGCATTTCCGTGATAGTATCTCTTAGAAATGTACTTCTTCCTGAAAAGTATTTTGAACTCATGCCAACTCAACTTCTTTGTCTTGATACCTCTAACACACTTCACATTTTCCTACCAAATGTTTTCTTTTCCTTTGAGATTGAAAATGGCTATCGTAGCTTTCATATTTTCTGAAGAGTGATGCAGCTCAAAGAAATTATTCATCCCAAGTAGCCATGCTTCTGCATCTTCTGATTTCTTCAATTTTCCATCAAAGGTAGGAGGCTTGGATTTATTGAACTCATCATGAAAGTAATACTTCTCGCTCTTCCTATAAGGATGATAGCAATGATGACCATGTTGCCTCTCTGATCTAGAACTAGAATAGAATCCATAATCACTGCCTCTTATGTCTAGTGTATCCATCCATATACCACCTCTAACTATATCATCCATGATCTTCCTCTTCCTACAAACATACCATGTCAGATAACCAAATATAAACATAATGATATGTACCTTAGTGAAGTTAAGGGGAGGCTATCCCATCTAGACAATCAATCTGGATTAGCAAAACATATTTATATATAATGAAATCAACATATCAATCATCTCAACATCAAAATTATGACGAAACAAGACCACAATATTGACCATCATAATGCATGCATAGCAAACACACTGAAAACTAACATGCATGCATAACAATCACACCTAGCCCATCCATTCCAAGTGTTTGAACCAGGAAGCTTGGATACCACCGTGTAAACATCCCCTCCCACATTTACCCAATTTAATTTCCCTAAAAAAGTAAACATGAGATAGAGAGTTACTATGACATGACCTGATCTCCAAGCTCCAGCTATGGAAGTGTGGCCAACAAACTGACCACTCATAACATCCCTTAGTGCTATAGACACTAAGGGGCCAAAGGACCACCCCAGGTGACCAAACCCTGAGTTGGGGCCATTTTTCACTACCCTGAGACCATAACTGCATGCATGACAAGGCTTGGGTGCTGTTATAGGCCTCCAACCACATGCACAACATTGCCTCCATGAGGTTATAGTACAAAATCTCAAGTTCAGAGGGTGTGGTCCCAAGACCTGAGCCACTTTTCTAGGCCAACCTCTAGACCACGACCCATAATTTCTTGTAACTTCTCAGAATAATAAATGACATAATGATAAAGATTTTCATACAAAATGTGAATAAGAAAAGAGATAGGACATGCGTAGTCCATAATAGACATTTCGTCAAAAACACAACAAACATGTAAACTACAGGTCATGAATGCATATATGATCATATTATTCTGAGATTCATCTGAGAATAACCAATGAGGATTTATGCTCTCTCCACATAGCTACAACAACACTTATTAGTACATACATTCATTAACCAATCAATAACTAAATGACTCATGACAAGAGCCATAGATAATACACATCATATAACCAACATATAACCAGAAAATAACCAACATAGGAACCATGGAAACTCAGCCATAAAACCACCAATATAATAACTACAAGTATAGATGAAGCACAGTAAAAAATAACTCTTATTAGTATATGAAAATAACAACCAAGTCAGGGACTTCCACGTACCACCCGACCATAGATTGGGCTAAACCAAATGTCTCTTTTAGGAAACTACCCTGGCACCATATTCCAAGCATGAATAAGGATCTCATGGAATAAATCAAAACAAAACATTACAGGGCTTCTAGAGGCAAACCAACTCTACCCTCAACCAGTGATTCCACTTCTACAGTCGGACATCACTAACAACCATATCGGTCTCTACCCAAGTTGTCTAGGGCTCTAGAAACTAGTAACTCAACCCATAACCTTCCAAGGCTCTAGAGAATTTGTCCAAACCTGCTCTAGGGACTAGTAACTCAACCCGCCAAGGGCTCTAGAGTGTTTGTCCCAACCTAAGCTCCATGATTAGTAATTCAACCAAAGTTGTTCTAGGGCCTCCATAACATTTCTGCCAACCCACAACCATAAGGAACATGAGCACCAATCAGAAAAACAATCAAGTGGAGAAATTTGCAACACCATGGCTATCGAGGAAATGGAAAGGAAAGGGTAAAGCCACAGTCAATCAAGGAAAATATCCATGCCACTGACAACACATAACTAGTAAATCACCTGCATATACCATGCATTCAGAAATTATCAAGGAAATCACACATGCAACGGGTTACCTACAAAGAAATCCAACTGTAGTTGTTGATCCAAATGTTTCATTACACTTTCCTACTTTTCTTTACCTTCTTCCTCCAAATATAAGTGAATACTAGATTTATCCAAGCATGCTCCAAGAATGCTCTAAGTCTTGAAGAGTATGAGAGAATGAGAGAATGAAAGAGAGCTCCAAAATTGAACTGGCAAAAGGTTGTGAACTGATCGTCAGAAGCCTTTTTATCATTGAGGCCTCTTTTTTCTTCAATTTCCTTCATTTTTCCTCTAATTTCCTTCTCATGAAAATATGTGTCTCTTCACCTTCCTTTTCTCTTATTTTCCTTTATTTCATAAATAAAATGCCAATTTTTACCACTTTACCTTTGCTAATTCCTTTTCCAATTTCCATAGCCATTAATTAATCGCCAGTGATACCCATCACTATGGTTTTCCCAACATTCAACTTAGAATACATGTCCCATCACCTTGGACTTATTTTTATTTACATGGAAAATAAACTAGGGGTTGTTACAAACCCCTCCCACTTGGGGGAACACTATCCTTCATGTTTTATGACACTTATGACTAGAAAACCATTTAAAACAAAACATACTGCCCATGGAGCTTTATAACATAGATCGATGCAGTACTTACAATGAAAAACTGCTGCAAACCATGGCCAATGTGACAATCATATAGTTTATTGGAGCTTTATAAAAAAACTCATTGTGGTATCTACAACAACATCCATATACATATACATATACCAAAAAATCATTTACTTAAACTAGAAAATAGTGAAGGATATAAAGCCTTCATCTGATCAACCATCTCCCATGGAGCTTCATCGGGCCCAAAGTGCTTCCATTGCACTTTAACTTGCTCGATTGATCTAGTCCTAAGAATGAGTTGTTTTCACTGCAATATGCATTGTGGTTTTAGATGGAATTCTTCCTCTAGTTCCACTTACAATACAAACTAGTCAATCACATTATCAACATCCTGGACGTACTACTTAAGCAATGAAACATGGAAAACATCATGGAATATCACTGTTGGGGGAAGTGAAAGTTGATAGGCCATTGGACCAATCCTGTCAAGGATCTTGAAAGGCCCACAATACCGAGGTACGAACTTGGCACATGACCCAATCCTTAAGGATATCCTCTTGGGATAGATACGCAAATATACATGCTCCCCAATCTAAAACTCCTTAAATACCCTGTGTTGATATGAATAACTCTTTTTCCTTCCTGTTATAGCTCCAAATCTCACTCTTGATATTTGTGATGTTGCATTTATGGCCTAGGGAAACTGCTCCTTCCAGATCTGGTCCAAATACTTAAAAAATAGTGTTTTACACCCTATACGCGACATTGCCCTGAGCTAAACGTGTGTGTATGAAGGTCTGAGTATACCCAACACGCGTATATGTCTTAAAACACTTAAGAAAAATTAAATCTCCTTAATTTTGGGCAGAGATCTTGGGTTTTACCTGTTGATTACTATTAGTGCCCGTGGCCCAACTGTTCCCAACCAATTCCCAACTAAAAAACTACTTTGGGGGAAGTATAAAAAAGCTTCAATGGGAAGGCCTAAGGGAGGAGAGAATAGAGAGAAAAATCACTCTGCTGAGATTATCCCTGATCAGGTCTGAAGATCCTTGTGCTTCTAGCACTTCCCCCATTACAGGAAACCCTTGTTTCCTTGAGTTATGATGTTTTTTCACTAGTTGAGATATCCTTGTGTGAGTCATGGAAGGAGCCTTTTGAAGACTTGGGATTGGATGAATCCGGAGGATGGTTCTGCTTGGAGACTGCAAGAGGAAGATTCAGGTGATATCATTCCTTACTTTGTTTTAGTTATCTACAATAAAGAAACATTTGTCTTGTTCCCGAAATCAATCTTCTTCATGCCTATGATGTTGTTGTTATGGTTTGCATATGAATAGTTGTTTCAATTGTCTAACTAACTACCTTTCAATATGTTATGAAGTTGATTTCTATATGATGCTTGGTCCATATACAACTATGCTTCTTTGAATTGATTGTTTTGCAGGTTTAAGGACTGAAAGGAACTCCAAGAGGGTTTGGACCCTAGCTGGATCTACCCGAATGAAGGACACCCAGGTGCACCTCTCTTCGCATAGTTTGCTTATTTTAGTATCATGGCTGTGTGGAATGCTTGTTTTTCACTATAGATAACCCTTGCTCTGATAGGGTATTGACCGAAAACCCTAGTGGACTTTGTCCCTCAACAGAATTGGGGACTCCACTAGGGACAACAATATTGTTGTTCCCATTTTGGGTTAATTTAAGCCAATCAGGACACAACCTTTGATTTTCTTGCTATAACTGAGTTGTATGTTCCCATAGGAACTTAGACTTTAAGTCTGCGCAGTTTCTTCAGACCCCCTTTTTTTCTTTTTCTTGTGAACTGTTATATACGCAGTTTTGTCAGGTTATAGAAGCGTATGTACGCAGGGTTCTCTAGGCTGAATCACGTATACACGCAGCTATGCATTGACACAGTCGTGTATACCCTAATTTTCCAAGATTTTTGCAAATCTTTCTTGTTTAGTAAATTTTTTTGCTGGTCTGAGTGTTTCCTGAGCAGTCAAGTTTGGTTGTCAGTCTGTGTTTTTACAACAAGTTTCCGGTTTCGAATACTCTCCGGTTGTGGAAAGTTTTTGTCTTGTTGCAAGTGTCTTCATTTGTGTTTGAGCACACAAGATTGCTCTATGAGAATCTTGGCTATTCTGGTCTTCTAGGGCAGAAAGATTGGTTTCAATCGTTATGACAAACTTTATCTTTGTGATCTTCTTGCGTTTTGTCAAAACTGCATCTTGTGGCCATTTGCTTTTCTTACTTTTTGACAGTTGTTGAGTGACGATTTTCAGAGTTGTCTTTCTTGATCTTTTGATCATTGTCACCACACTCTTTTTGCTACTTTTTGGTCATTAAGAGCATCTTGAAACACCTATCTTGTTGAGTTTTCTTCCATTTTGAGTTGATAACTTGCAAAGTGTTTTTGTTGCCTATTCTTCGGTCTCAAAGTTTTCAATAGTATTTGGAACACTTTTGAAAAGTTGTTTTTGTCTTTGCTTTTGAAGAAAACTTCTTGAAAACTTGGTTTTTGCTTTCTTTGGCCTTGTTTTGATTTATTTTCTTTTTGCAAGTGAAAGTGCATTTTTGTTTGTCTTGAGATTTGCTTTAGTGTTTGGACAAAAATGAGCATTAGCAACTTATATTCTATCTAAACATCTTAAGTGGCAAATTAGAAGCGATAAAAAAGTTACTTTCATTCTTTTCTTTAGAGTAGTCTTAAGTTTTTGCATCAGCATATACTCATTGCATTAGGATAGTTTGTGCATCTTTTAGGGCATCCATAGTTTTGTTAATTTTTGTGAGTGTGAAGCTTGAGAAAAGAAAAGAAAAATTTATTGCTTTCTTAGAAGTTCATTAGAACTTGGTAGAAATTTCTTTCATCGAAGAACGAAACGAGTGCATCTGCATATAGTTTGGTTTTTATTAGTTTCTTTTGCGTTGAAAAACACCACAAGTTTCATTTTCGCTTATCCCTTGACTTAAGAACAGCCCATTTAAAAACAAGCGCTAATTAAAATATACTAGAACTTTTTATATTGTTAATTTAGACACACCAACAAGTTTTAGCATATTTTAGGGCCTTGGATTAGGTGTGTGGAGAGAAAACTCTCCAACGCCACTTTAAACTGTCAAACATAGAAGTCTAAATAACGAGTGCAAATCCAATAGCATTAAGGAGACTAGGAAAGCTCTGGATCTGGGAGTTAAGCACGAGGGTTTTCGAAGATAAGGAAGAGAGATACCCCCTCTCCTACTTGTCAGATCTTACCTCAAGACTGTTCTGCTTGGCTTCTGACACGAGTTGGTAACCTTAGTTGCTTCTCCTAGGGATCTACATAGGTGGCTGTGGAGGGGAATCCCGTGGCACCTGAGGTCATCGTTGTATCACTCTCAACAATAATTCTAGAGGGCACCCTTGTGAAGCTTGGGGGCTTGCACCGGCACAGCCTGTTGTTAGGAGGTCAACGTAACTTCCTTTGTTACCTTCATGGTAGGACTGGGCCGTCATTATCCCAGACTATCTTCAGAAGGCCCCTTACTTCACTTTCCTATATTTTGGTGTCCGATCCTCATCACCCGGAGCAGAAATAATTGAAATTTGTTTGACTGGCTGACATCTTTTAGGGACTTTTTAGTGTGTGCTTTATGCTCTTAGTTGGCCTAGCTTTCATTTTTTCTTGAGTCTTTAATGAGATCTTAATAAAAATTCAAAGTGGTTGATCGATCGCCTAGATGGTCTCGAAGACTTCGTGGTCTTTCACCACCAAGTTTAGAGCCTTCTCCTAGAAGGCACAGAGGTAATACTTCCGGCGGGTTTCATCCCGTGGCATTCAATGCATCAGGGATTGATCCTTCCGCCGGGGGCATTAGTGTTCAGCATAGGCCTGGTACTTCCGTAGAACTAGAGAGGAACACCCCAATTCTTTCTCGAGTTCTCTTTCAAATGGAAGATAACATCGAGGTAGAAGAACTCCCAGAGTCGTTAGCGGCTCCTAATTCTCCTCTACCTTCTAGTCATCTAGACGTATTACAATATGTTGGGACTCCAACGCATAGACTGTCAAGTCTAGGTCATATTATGCACTTACCTTCGATGACCATCACTGGAAGCATGTCTTCTACAACAAGTGCTACAACCATGCAAACTCCAACATCAGTACAAGGGGGAGGAACTATTTCCATCCCCTCTGCATATTTATTTGGGTCTTTTGCTAGCACATCCTTAGTTGGGTCTACCTCCATTCCTTCTACTAGTGGAAATTCCCAAGCCAATGCATCTAGTTCTAGGTTTTTCCCATTTGGCACCCATTCACAGGGAATTTCGTCAGTTCCATTTAGTGCCTCCACATCCATGATGGGTGGGTCAGATTCATTTTAGGGTTTTCCTTTTAGAAGTGGTCATATACCACATTCCAACCCAATGATAGGATCTATGCCTTTTTCTTCTACAGGTCAAGGCAGCAATCCCTTTCAAGGTTGTACTAACCCTGCAGTTAGTGGCATAGGAACTGGGAATATGTCTTTTAGCCAACAAGGGAATAGGCCATACTCCACAGTTAGTTCGCTTGAAAGTATTCCTCCTTTAGCTTCTGCTTGGAATCCTTATCAGGGGTTATCGACTCCTTATATTTCTTCAAGAGGGAGCTTCACTGGTTATGGAGATTTTTTGGCCGGAGTTGGTCAAACTCCAAGTTTTGCTGGATCACAAGATTCGCCTTTTGGTTCAGCTAGTTCTGTTGGTTACATCGGGTAGCCTAGTGCCTTACAAAATCCCAACCAATCTTTTCAGAGCTTTGGGAACTCTGCCCAATCTGTGTGGAATCCCCAAGGTCCTCCTAGGCTTCCTTTTCTGGCAACGTTGAATTTGCCAGATCTCACGAAATTGACAAACGATCCAATCAAATACAATCTGGCTTGGCCTTTGGTCGCAACCAAACTCCCATCAGACATTCCAAAGTTTGAGGGGAAGGGTGGTGAATACCCAGACGACCATGTAACCACATTCCATTTGTGGTGCTCATCAAACTTCCTCATCAATGACTCGATTAGGTTGAGAATTTTTCAACGCACCTTAACTGGCAATGTGGCCAAGTGGTATAGAGTTGCCAGGGGGAAGCTTTGCATCTTTCACTGATTTGGTTAACATTTTTCTAAACCATTTCCAGTTGCCCGTCCGTTATGATACCGGAACTGAACTTCTGGCCAATTTCCGTCAGGATATGGCAACCCACATTTTTTATCATATTCAAGAATGGAGACAGAGAAAGAGGCTCATTAAAGCTGAAATTCCTCTTGAATACCATCTCAAATGGTTTTTGAAATCCTTACAACCTGAGATCTCTAAGGATGTCTCTCTATCTGGAGTTTATTATGAAGAGCAAGCTATTTTTAGGGCCCAGTAGTTAGAATTGATTTACTCTCAGTCTGGGATTCTACAAAAAATCTTGCCTGATGCTCCCACAGCTAAGTTGAAGCCAGGTCCCAATGTGGATGGTATCATTGAATCCATAGACACCAATGCAGTGAACCTGTTGAGCCAATTGCAGCAGTTGTCTTTACAAACTGCTCCTACCAATCAGGTCACATTGTCTAACCCTTCGTCTTCTCAACCCTCTTCCGTTAATGCCGTCCAATATTCCAACCCCAAAGGAAATAAAAATTCCAATGGGAAAAAGAAAGTATGAGGTAAGAAAAAGATTCAAGATGGGAAGACTAATGCAAATAAACCTGGCAATAATGCTGGTGGTGGTGGAAATAAGTCTAGAAAGAAAGTCAAGTTTCCATGCAAGCTATGCAGTGGAGACCATTTAACTCATATTTGCCCAAAAATTCAATATGCTCAACACTTGTTAGGGCAGCAAGGGACTTCTAGCTCTCAAGCTGTGTTAACCAACCCTTTCCCCAAGGGCAGCAGATGCTTGCTGGTGCAAATTCAAATCCTGGTACCTCTGCAGGGGGCAACCAGGAAGGGGAGAAATCATCAAATGTTTTCATGATGGGTTCTAACGTCCATGTGCCCACTCAGTCACGTGATTACAGTGAAACTGAGACATCCAAAGACAAATCTTCTCCCGAACTACCGACCTTCATATTGAGCAACCCTCTGTCGAGACTATACTTAGGATACCAAAAGGTTCTGCTAAATGCTCGACTATTAATCCTAATGCTAGGGCCACCCAGAATTACTCCATTGTTGAGGATCTGGCTTAGAGTCCATGTGCTATGTCCACTTTAGAGATTCCCCAGTCGTGTCCAGCTCAACGAAGTGCTTTGATTTCAGCAATAGGGGCAGTTGATCCAAATAATTCTTTAGTGCTCACTTCGACATGCTTAATGTCAAAAAGCGACTTCCTCATCACATGGATTTTCAAATAAAGTCTACATACCGGAAAATTAACATTTTTCGAACTGTTATCGATGAAGGAGCTTCCACGTGCGTCATGTTGATGTCATGTTGGAAGGCCATTGGATCGCCTTTGGTTGTTCCTTCACCTACCCTCCTAACAACATTTGATGGGCATTCTCATAAGACGAATGGGATTATCCTGGCCTTTCCCATATGTGTTGGGGGAAAGGTCTTCAATATCAAAGTAGAAGTCATTGACGCTAACCTAGATTACAATCTCCTCTTAGGAAGGAACTGGGTATACAAAATGGATGTTGTTGTTTCGACTTTGTTTCATGTCATTTGCTTTCCTCATGAGGGGAAAATTGTCAAGGTTGATCAATTGGATTATTCTCCCATTGATTCTCAAGAAACTTTAGATTCTACTCTTCCTTTAGTGGATAATCCTCATCTGTCTACTAAGAATCTAGGAGTTGGGATGTATTCTTCATTGATGGGTGCATTTGATTTTCCCTCTCCTATTGCTAGAATCAATGTCATTTCATCATCGAAGGAGTCTTCACGGGAAGAGTTCTTCTGGACTCATTATTTTTCAAACCATTGGACCTTGTCTTCACCTATGACCACATTAGATGAAGGAAAAGTTGGTGAAATGGCATTTCCTATGTGTACAGCAGAGCTTAGATATCAGTCTATCATCAACTCTGTAGACAACCATTCTACTCCTTTCTCTGAGAAGGAGTTAGATGGTGATGTGGCCCCAACTTGGACCCTTGATTCTACCTCCGCTATGAACTGCTTAGATACGGTTTTACCATCAGAAGAAGAAAGCATAGAAGTAATGATGGGTGTGGATCGACCTTGGGAAGACTTACACCATTGTTCATATTTTCTTCCTTCGTTGCAGGAAGTAGAATCTAGGTTCTCCAAACTGTTTACTAGAGATGTTTGTATGGTATCAAATACTTTGGCTCCAGCACACTTTTGTGATGAAGGTAATATGTTGATGATTTCAAAAATGATATCTATAAACATCTCTAGGAACCCTAACGCAATTGAGAATCTCTTCATCGGAGCTGAATGTTCCCCTAAAGAAATTCAAATTTACACCGACCTTTTTAAGGAATTTCGAGATGTATTCGCTTGGTCTTATGAAGAAATGTCTGGCATTGATCCATCCATAGTTCAACATGAGATCAAGATGTATGAAACGCTAAGCTGATCCGTCAGAAGCTTCGGTCAGTTAATCCTAGGAAAGCAACAACTATTAAAGCTGAAGTAGAAAAGCTGCTCAAGGCGGGTTTTATATACCCTGTTCCTCTTATAGATTGGGTTTCTAATCCAGTCCCTATAGATAAAAAGCAAGGAACAATCTGAGTATGCATTGACTTTACAGACCTAAACAAAGCTTGTCCCAAAGATAATTACCCTACGCCATTTATTGATCAGATTATTGATGAATGTGCGGGTAATGAGATTTTCTCCTTCATGGATGGTTTTTGGTCTTAAAAATACTGGAGCTACCTTCCAGTGGGCCAGGTCATACATTTTCCATGACATCAAACATATCATATATGAATGGAACTCCTTTCTGTAGCAAACAGATAAACCTTTTAGTGATCTCGGCATAATTTGCTATAAACCTTCTTAAGAAATTAGCCTTCCCTTGAATACTTTGAAGTTGTCGAATTGAGGATGGGGGAGGCAACTGAATTATTGCCTCTACCTTGAAGGGATCAACTCGAATCCCTTTAGTTGACACAATGAACCCTAATAACCAACCAG
Organism: Pinus taeda; assembly: GCA_000404065.3. NCBI lineage: Eukaryota > Viridiplantae > Streptophyta > Pinopsida > Pinales > Pinaceae > Pinus > Pinus taeda. The sequence goes on from APFE030204256.1 coordinate 114,775, forward strand.
ATGTAACCACAAAAATGCACTTATTGAGATTCAACCAGATCTTGTAAAATCGACATTACTCAAAAACCAATCGAAGGTGACTAGGATGATCAATTCTCTTTCGAGAACGAGGAGCTAAATCGTCCAAGTATGCTTCGATGACTTTGCGTAGCAGTCGTTTGATGCCTTGAAAGAGGCATTAGTCTCTACCCCAATTTTGAGTACACCGGATTATGGTAGGGATTTCCTTTTATATCTTGCTGCTGCAAAATCAACCATAGGTATGGTTGTCATTCAGGAAGACGATGCTATCATGGAGCATGTGATTTATTACTTGAGCCAAGGCTTGGTAGGTCCTAAACTTTTCTATTCTCTGATTGAGAAGTTGGCTTTGGCAGTTGTCCATGCTGTCCAGCGGCTCCGCCGTTATATCTTACTATGCAAAACTTTTGTCTTAGCGGGGGTCAATCCATTCCAATTTGTCCTCAGTAGGCAAGTGAATGGGGGCAAATATAATCGATGGATCATCATTTTACAAGAATTTGATCTCAAGTTCTTGTCCACCAAGTCTAAGAAATCTATGGTTTTTGCGGAGTTAATTTCTAAGCTGTCTTGTGGAGAGGATACGTTTTATGAGGAAAGTTTTTCTGACGAACATCTATTCCTCATCTCTTCACTCGACCCTTGGTATGGAGATATCATTGTCTATCTCCAGACTTCGAAGTTTCCCTCTATTTTCTCTAAGGATGAACGCCGAAAGTTACGTCACCTAGCTAAGAACTATGTCATCATTGGTGATACATTATATCATTGAGGGGTTGATTCAATCCTTAGGCATTGTTTAACTTTAGAGGAAGCAGAGTCAGTGCTCAATGACTGCCACAGTGGAGGTTTTTGTGGTCATCTTTCAGGGCTTGCTACAGTGCAGGGTATCTTGCGTGCCGGCTACTTTTGGTTTTTGCTCTTCAAATATTGTGTTGAAGCGGTCAAACTTTGTCACCCCTGTCAAGTTTATACTTGGAAGATGCGTGCAAATCTAGCTCCTCTTTTCCCCATTGTCATTGTCAGTCCTTTTACTAAGTGGGGTATTGATTTTACAACTTGTAATCTACCTTCAGTAGCGAATCACAAGTACATTATCGTGGCAGTAGACTACTTCACGAAGTCGGCTGAGGCCATGCCCACTTATAAACTGATAGTGAAACAATGGCATTGTTCCTTTTCAATCAGATTATATCAAGGTTTGGTATCCTGAGAGAGATTGTCACTGATCATGGCAGTCATTTCCACAACCAACTAATGTCTGAATTAGCTCTTAAATTGGGTTTTTGGCAGGAGCATTCGTCTCCATATTATCCTCAGGCCAATGGATAGGTCGAGATGGTGAAAAAAACCCTTAAGACGATCCTGCAAAGGATGATCAACAAAAATCGGTCCAATTGACATCTTATTTTGTATCCAGCTCTTTGAGCATACCAAACCTCCGTAAAGATTGCTACAGGTTTTACACCTTTTCAGTTAATTTATGGGATGGAATCTATCTTCCCTGTTGAATGTGAAATTCCATCTCTTAAGTTAGCTGTTGAGCTCCTTCCAGAGACCTCTAGTCTTGAAGAGCACCTCCTTCATTTAGAACATCTTGATGAGCAGCGTCGAGATGCCACCACAATCAATGAGGCTCATAAGAAAAGGGTTAAAGCTCAGTACGATAAAGTTGTCCGTCCTCAAGTCTTTTCTGAAGGTGACTTTGTCATGGTCTATGACCAAGATAAGGACGCCTTGGGGGCAGGCAAGTTCAAGCCTATAAGGTACGATCCCTTTATAATTAAACGAGTTTTATAAAAAGGGGCGTATGAGTTAGTTGATTTTGAAGGAAACAAGTTCGTAGAGCCCCGAAACGGGCTCTACCTTAATGTAGGTTTTAACCCCATACATAAATTACCTACATATGAATTCTAAGACATAGACAATAAGAAATGCGAGAGCATAACACATAAAACAAATATACATAGAGATTTCCCCTGGGTCCCAAAACCGGGACTACCAGCTTGACTTTTCATTATGTTCCTTTCAATGTTATAATACATATTTATACATGACGAAGCATTCAATACCATGGACCGAAAACCATCGCGTCCAATACCATGGACTGAAAACCATCGCACCCAAAAAACATTTGCGAAAATCATGCACAAAACCATAGGTGGGTCCGCCCAACCTAACATAGGGCCCAAAACCAAAATTTTCTGGGGCGCTGCCCTAGACCCCATAAAGTGGGGTTACGGGTACACCTAAAACCCCCTGTGACCCCCCCGGCTACACAATCGGTGCAATGAAGGGGGGCTCCACCCCCCCTCTAACCCCCCGGTTAACTACGTGGGCTAGTTGTGGAAAGAATATAACACAACCCAACATTCTCCCACTTGTTTTCTTTCCACAGGGGGCCACAAGATAGCTTAGTCATTTTTCCAGCCCTGAAATGCCCATTGTTTCTCTACATCAAGTGAACTTCTCAGCGCTCATAGATTTTTTCAATGCATCTGCAGTATTCTTCAAAGTGTCCACCTTTACCAACAACACCTTTTTGTCTTCTATCATATCCCTCACAAAGTGATAGTGAACATCAATGTGCTTTGCCTTTGAATGATATGCAGGGTTCTTTGCCAAAAAAATTGCACTTTGGCTATCACAGTGTATCCTTATAGCTTCCTGTACTAACCCCATACTTGAATACAATCTCTACAACCAAACTGCTTCCTTGCTTGCATGAGTGGCTGCCATGTATTCTGCATCTATAGTTAATAGTTCCACTATAGATTGTTTCTTACTCATCCAACTGACTGCACCTCCAAATAGGTTAAACACATACCCACTTGTAGATCTTCTTTTATCCAGATCTCTAGCCAAGTTTGCATCAACAAAGCCATGAATATCCAACATTCTGTCCAATCCTGATCTTCCTTGGTAGCACAAACCACAATCACTAGTGCCACGTAAATACCTAAAAACCGGCTTCACTATTGTCTAGTGCTCCTTCCCTGGTTTTGACATAAACCTGCTCAATACTCCCACTGCATGTGCAATGTTTGGTCTAGTACAGACCATTGCATACATCAAGCTACCAACTGCACTTGCATATGGAACATGGGACATGTCCTCTTCCTCTTCTTGTGTCTGGGACACTGTTCAACAGATAACCTCACACCTACAGGAATAGGAACCTTCACCGGTTTACTATCCTGCATATGAAACCTCTACAATATTGTCTCAACATACTTCCTCTGGTTTAACAAGAGCTTCCTCTTTGCCCGATATCTTTTAATTTCCATGCCCAAAATATAGTTTGCAGCACCAAGATCTTTCATGTCGAATTTGGAGGACAATTGGGTCTTCAAAATCCTGGATAATTTCTTTGTCATTTCCAACCAACAACATATCATCCACATACAAGACCAGATAAATAACACGGTCACCAATTAATTTAAAATACACACAATGATCTGCTTTGCTTCTAGTGAAGCCAAGTCCTGTATAAATGTATCAAATTTCTGATACCACATCCTTGGTGACTGTTTTAACCCATACAGAGACTTCTTTAACTTGCATACCAGTTCTTTCTTACCCTTCAGCACAAAGCCTTCAGGTTGCTTCATGTAGATTTCCTCTTCCAAATCCCCGTGAAGAAATGTTGTCTTCACATCCATCTGTTCTACCTCAAAATCAAAAGCAGCAACAATAGATAAAAGTAATCTAATAGAAGTTACCTTGGCAACAGGAGAAAAAATATCACCAAAATCAATTCTCGGCACTTGGGAATAACCTTTTGCTACTAATTGAGCTTTGTAATTCTCCACCTTTCCTTCTGCATTTGTCTTCTTCTTGAACACCCATTTTCTGCCAATGGGTTTTCTTCCAGCTGGCAACTCCACCATATCCCAAGCCTCATTTATGTGCAAAGATGCCATTTCATCAACCATGGCCTCTTTCTAGAGTTTTCCATCCTTTGAATCTACTACTTCCTTTACAGTTCTGGGATCATCGTCAGTAATAGATAAAGCAAAATTTGAATAGAAAGCAGATTGACTATACCTTTCTAGCTACCTTCTTTCTTGAACTGATCTTCTCACACTATGAGTTTGTGGCTCTTCATCTTCTTATTCCTCCTCTGTTGTAGAGTCTGATTCTTCCTCCTTAAGCTCAAACTCTATCTTCTCAGGTTCCTTTGGTTGGACTTCATGTTCAACATCTTTCACCTCTCTGAACACCACATCTCTGCTGTACACAACCTTCCATGTTACTGGGTTCCAAAGCTTATAACCCTTTAAACCATCCTTATACCCAATAAAGATGCACTTTTCAGATTTACTATCCAACTTGGTTCGTTTCTACTTTGGAACATGTACATATGCATCACATCCAAGTACCCTCAGATGTGAAAGAGAGGGTTTCTTACCAGTCCATACCTCTTGTGGAGTCTTATCCTCCAACGCTGATGAAGGTGACCTGTTGACCAGGTAACATGCAGTATTCACCGCCTCTGCCCAGAATTCCTGTCCTAACCCGACACCACTGAGCATGCTTCTTGCCCTTTCCATCAACGTCTTGTTCATTCTTTCTGCGACTCCATTTTGCTGAGGTGTATATGGAGTAGTCTTCTGCCGTGCTATACCAAAATTCTTACAGAATTCTTCAAATTCCTTGTTGCAAAATTCTCCACCATTATCTGTCCTCAGCACCTTTATCTTCTTCTCTGTCTGATTTTCCACTAGAGCCTTAAATT
>APFE030204256.1:119572-139165 GCA_000404065.3 Pinus taeda
TGTCCTCAACACCTTTATCTTCTTCTCTGTCTGATTTTCCACCAGAGCCTTAAATTCTTTAAACCTGTCAAAGACATCAGATTTCTTCTTAAGGAAATATATCCATGTATTCCTTGACAAGTCATCTATAAATGATACATAGTACATAGACTTACCCAGTGATGGAACTTTCACAGGTCCAAACACATCACTATGCACAAGATCTAATATTTTTTTCATCCTCTTACCACCAGAGGGGAAACTCACCCGATTTTGTTTCCCATATACACAATTTTCATAGAAATCAAAATCCAGAGAGCTATTACTCATGCCTTTTACCATACCTTTACCATGAAGTATTCGAAGGCCCTTCTCTCCAATATGTCCAAGCCTTTGATCCCACAACATGGTCTTCTCTCCAGAGACCTCTAGATTTTCTGCTCCACTTTCAAGAACCACAGAACTGTTGCACCCATCAACAACAGTGCTACCTTGCAGCTTGTACAGAGTTCCAGTCTGAACTCCCCGCATCAATACTAGTGCTCCTCGAACCATCTTGCAGGTATCCTTCTCGAACACTGTTTTTACACCTGCACCATGCATCTTGCTTACAGAAATTAGATTTCTGGCCAATGTAGGAATATGAAGGACACCCGGAAGTGTTCTAACCCTTCCACCTTAGAACTTCAACTTTACTTTTCTGCCACCAATGATTCTAGCCTTCCTATCATCCCCTAAGAAGACATCAAAACCATCATATTTCTCATACTCGCAGAACCACTCTCTATGGGGAGTGAAGTGAAAGGAGGCACCTAAGTCAATCAAGCATGCCTCATGATCTACATGTGTACTTGAAGAAGCCAAGTACACATCCCCACCTTCATCTGAGGTGGTTTTCACCTCTGTAGAAGGAGCACCATCAAATCCCTTTCCTTTATCAGGAGCTTTAGATTTACAGCCCCTTTTGTAGTGCCCTTCCTTTCTGCATTTCCAACACACCACCTTTATAGGTTTTCCTGGAGATTTAGATCTCCCACTCAATGACTTATTTTTGTTTCTGTTCTGGGACCATCCTCGTATAGACAAGGCATCACCATTCTGGCTCTCCATATTTTCCTATCTCATCTCCTCCATTAACAAGGATGAGACTATTTCATCAAACTGCAAGGCAGTTGCAATGCTACCTATTGCAATAACTAGACTATCCCATGAATCTGGTAGAGAACACAACAAAAAAATGCACTTATCATCATCCGAAATTTTAATATCAACAGATGCTAACTAACTTACCATAGTATTAAATGAATTTAGATGCTCCGTCACCGAGTCTCTATCTTTCATCCTCAGGTTACACAACTTTTTCCGCAGGAATAGTTTATTTACCAGAGACTTTGATTGGTACAAGGTACCTAACTTGTCCCACAAAGCCTTCGCCGTAGCTTCCCTTGATACATTCAACAATATTAAATTTGAGACACACAATCGTATTATGCTCTTTGCCTTCTGATCCAACTTCTTCCATTCTTCATCGGGCACACTCGTTGGTTTAGTACCCGGATCTATCGCGATCCACTGATCTTTATCCACCAACAGATCCTCCATCTTGAGTTTCCACAACTCAAAACTCTGACCATGAAATTTTTCGATCTCTATCTTTCCATTACTCACCATCTTCTTTCACCACTAGAATCAATCTCGCAGATCTCCCACTGAATAGGATCTATCACAGGCCCGAGTGAAACCCCTCAGCAACAAAGGCGTTCCCTTGAAACCAAAACTGCTCTGATACCAAATGTAGGTTTTAACCCCGTACAAAAATTACCTGCATATGAATTCTAAAACACAGAAAATAAACAATGCGAGAGCATAACACGTAAAACACATATACACAGAGATTTCCCCTAGATCCCAAAACTGGGACTACTAGCTTGATTTTTCATTATGTTCCTTTCAATGTTATAATACATATTTATACATGTTGAAGCATCCAATACCATGGACTAAAACATTGTGTCCAATACCATGGATCAGAAACCATCACGTCCAAAAAACATGTGCGAAAATCATGCACAAAACCATAGGTGGGTCCGCCCAACCTAACATAGGGTCCAAAACCAAAATTTTCCTGGGTGCTGCCCTGGACCCCATAAAGTGGGGTTATGGGTACCCCTCAAACCACTTCTGACCTCCCCCACTACACAATCGGTGTAACGAAGGGGGGCTCCGCCCCCCCTCTAACCCCTCGGTTAACTACGTGGGCTAGCCATGGAAATAATATAACACAACCCAACACTTAAGAAGTACTTTGCTTAAGTAGCATCTAGGCAATGGCTTCTTTGTACATTTTGTATTTTTGTACATATCTCATCGGGAGTTTTTTGACATCAACACTTTTTGGTCTGCTGTGGCAAGTTTTGATGGATGACTTGGTCTATTTTGGATTTGCCGATGGTGCTAGTTGGCACACTCAGAACCTCACTTACACACCTTGGGTAATCTACCATCCAATTGGTCAATTGATGGTGTCAAGGGGGGTATGCATTGGTCCCGCATCAAATAACATGGCTGAGTATACTGCCGTTATTAATTTACTATCCAAAGAAATTTCTTATGGAATCGATTTGTTGGTAGTCTATCTTGATTCACAATTGATAGTATCACAATTGAATAACATTTATTGGGTAAGGGATCCATGTTTATATCACCAATATTTAAGGGTGAGGTTGTTGCAAAGATCATTTACTTACATTAATTATTTACACATTCCAAGATCTCATAATTGGTTAGCAGATTCTATCACTAATCAAGCTTTAGATTGGCACATCATTCATTCCTCACAATAAAATCAAGCATCAAAAAGTCGAAACTATATATATATATAATATATATATATAATATAAATATATATATATATAGATATATATATATATTATATATATCTAATAATATATATATATATATATATATATATATCATAAAACATATCGAGTGTACATAAGTGTGTCCAAAATAATATACAAAAATTGGGACTCAAATGCCCATAATCATGTCCAGTACATCTAATGCCCCTTCTCAGGATGAGTGGCTAAGTATGCGGCTACTGCTTTGGCCACACGCCTAAGAGTCCGAACCTAGTTCCGTGGCATGCCAACCACGTGACGTTGCATATCTATAGGGAGATTCTCTAGAGCCTCCATCAGTACTCGGTGAGTTAATCTCACCAAGTTCCACTAAACTGTGTGTAGGAGTCGCTCTATATCGACAGCTGCCTCTTCAGCACCTTGGCCACCTCTTCGGCACCTTGGCTACAATGTCCATGCCATGGGAATCCATCTGGTTGTGCTGGCCCAATATCTGGAACATGATCATCATGTTAGTCATTTGAATCCTATCAAAAATAATTTTCAAAGTTCATTTTTATATTTGAAATTTCATAAAGATCATAAAATCATAAAATCAAAAACATTTGTTACCTATATTGCCCCATGCCGCGGCTAGTGGCAAAGCTAGATCAAGATCTCCTCGAAAGTCCAAGCTGGCATAGGGGTAATCATCCACTATGATGATCTGCTGCTCCCACCAGGAGAATAAGTCATTGTCGAAAGCAGTCCATGGTACATCCCCACCTCCTAGTCGTTTCATCAGGTTAGCCCACCTACCCATCCGTGGATCTCGTGGGCTGCTGATTGAAACTGATACTCTAGGGCGGAGTGCTAGGACCCTCTTAAAGATGAAAGAGCACAAAATAGTTCAATACCCAAAGTTTTTGGTCTGGACCTTCTTGATAGATGTTAGCTGGCACTTCAAGTTGGCAAGAAGAGGAGTACACCAATCAAATACTGTGGTGAGACAGTCTACCACCAAGCTCATGGCGAGCCGTGAAGCCTGGTGTAAGGAAGCTGATTTGTTTGCTCTAGCTATACTGAACAGGATGATCCTCGATGATAAAATCTCCACGTGCTTGACTGGAATTTGGCTTCCAATCTTTTTTGGATGACCCAGGCAATATATATGCACATAGTCCTCGATAGAGAGGCTACCTCGTGATCTTCCCATGGAATGTATTACCTTTCCCCTCTGGGAAAGGCTTGTGATGAAATAAATATCCTCAATCTCTATCTTTAATGGCATTTGATCGATCATGGATGAGTCATCCTCGATGCTCTAGTAGTGAATGAGCATTTCGAGCAAGCGAGTGTTTGCCTTCATGTTTGGCATTTTGAAGAACTTTAGCAAACCGCATCTTCTTAAGGCAACCAAGGCCTGTGGATCATTCATAACCTCATCATCCACTGTGGCATGCTCTCTTTCCCTCCAAGTGACTGGCATCCTGAAGAAAAAACAAGTTTGGACCGTTAGTTTTTTGTTTTGAAGTTTTCATGGCGTATATGCGGGTCTGTTTCATACACAGTCGTGTCTAGGGCCTACCTATACACAGGTTGCATATAGCCAACCCACGTACACGCCGCGACAAATTTTTTGACATAAATATAACGGTGAAACTTGAACTAAAATTTTTAAAACCAATCACAAATGAATGCAAGATGAGTTTAAGGGTTACCTGGTGATTTTGGGAAGATTTGAATTGTCGAATTCAGCAAATGGAAAAGCTTGCTTCTTTTTCTCCACTCCTTGTGCTCTCAACTCAAACGGTAATAATGGTGAGTCAAAAAACTATTTTATAAGCTTTGAAAATGTCAAATTTTTTCAAAACTTGATTTTGTTTTGTCTCATGTAACTTTTGACTTGGAAGCTTAGAATGTCAAGAATGGTTTGATTTTTAGGACATTTTGGACGCTTTTTCGATAGTTTCGAGTCAGTTCCATGACTGCTGACCCATCATGGCAAGTATCGTTTTCTTGCTGGCATACAGGTTAGGGAAGCCATTTTTCCATTGCATTATGCATACTAGCCTCCATTTGTTGATACACTTGCCATAGGGTCAATCCCATCATGTTATGATTCGCAAACCATCTTCACTAACCGATTTTTAAATCATGGCACGATGGTAGAGCCATCCTTTTCATGGGCATCATAGTTAGCACCTCACTGACATTTGTTGCCCATGCTACTTTGATTTGAGTAGGCTCAGGAGTCCTCTATAGTCCCACCGCGACTTATGTGATGAAGACTCATTCATCTTTGCTTCTTCGCTTCGTTCTGGCCTTATACCCTAGAGGCTCCTTTGCGTTGACTTGTACTACTGCATTGCATTTTGACCATTTGCACCTTTTGGCCTTGAGTCAGCTTCAGTTGGACTCATGTTTAAGCCAAATTCTGACCATGACATCTGCAAAATCAAACTTGCATCCACTTGACTTCTGCAACTTGACACACCCTGACCTGTGGAAGGAACATACCTTTGAGTGTCTTTGACCAGTTTTCACCTCCCTGCATTGAGCATAAGATTGTTCCACTCCCAAGAACTAGATCATTTGTTTCACTGACACTCATTCTTTCCACTGTACTATAGCATTCTTTTATTCTTTTTCCAGCTTAAAGAAAAAGACAAAAAAATTATATATTCCAAAAGGAGCCAGAATAGGACAATATTTCCATTTATTGTTGGCAACTAGAGTCAGTCATGTCACCCTTGAATAAAGCACTCAAAACAAAGTCTCCTCCATTTGGGCGGGATTTAGTTTGACTTAGGTACGCCTTAACCTTGTTATTGAGTTAGTTCTCCTCCGGTTGGTTATCTCTTCCAATCATATGATGAACTTATACAGAGTCATCATATGCTGCCACATAGTCACATTGAGTCATGCTTTTGTTCAAGGGAGGTTAGCTTGAGTCGGCCTCTCTGTGGTGTCTCTTGACTCATTTTTCAATCGGCCATCCCTAGTTGTCAGTGCCTTGTCTATCATCACATCAGTTATATTGGTCCTTTACTTGTTCTAGTTTGAGAAGGTCTCCATTGACTTCTTGCTGGCGGGTCTTGTCCTTATCGATGATGACATATTGCTCTGAGGGCAGGCCTAAAGCTGCACCTTGGACCTATTTTCATTATTGATAGGTCACCTTATGCTCAGCATCGATTAGTATCATGGGTCTTTGACTGAGTTGTTTCCCGTGTTTGACATCAGCTTACACTATCACACATTGGGATTCATGCAGTACCTTGGTTTCTATTTGACCCTCTTGGTGGATACCTAGCCTCTGTGTCAGCTTTCATTGTTGGTTGGTTCAGAGCGTTTCTGTCATGCGCTAACCACATCTTGTGTACACTGGAAACGTGCTTTGCTTGGGTTACTACATCTTTTTCGTCTGATTCCTTCCACATTATTGGCCTATGGGTTACACTCGCGCTAGATTGATGAAGGATGCCTTAATGCCTTCCTTCTAGTGGATCTTTCCCTATCGACTACGATTCATTGCTCTAGGGCAAAGATCTAGAGTCCATTTGGTAGTACCTTGGGGTTTACAGTCATTAGTGGTTGATCCTTCGCTATCGACAGTGGGAAACCATCATTGTCTCCTAATTGATAGATTCTTACAAGTGTTCGACTCCAACTCATCTATTCACACTTACTAGATTGTACTCGGTACCTTGATCCTCATTATCATTATCTGTGAGTAGTCTTGCGTTTGTTAACAGTATACATCAATGACCGGTAATCAAATGATTTCTCACATGGTCGACATCAGATCATTTATTCCCATGGTGGTCGGTGAAGACCTCGAGTTGCATCAACATTCGTTGGTTCACTTGATAGTTGCTCCAGTTGCTGCTAGTTGATACCACTCCACCTTATATGTTGCAGTCATTCATGGTGACATTCTATATGTTGGCACCTCAGTTTGTAGTGTAGTACCATCTTATTCCATCATGTTCATTTGGTACTTTTGGGATTAGTCTTTGATATCAGTGATCAGATTCATCCTACAGCATCACTGACATTCTTATATGTGATATTCAGAAATGTACTTGTTTGATCATGATTAGATGATCCATTATGTATTTTCTAGACTGTTATACTTGTATACTTTGTGGATCCACTTGTACTTGATATGTGGACATGCTTTACTTTCTCTGAGCATGGATATGCCTGCCTCAGATAGCGTTTCTTTCTAATCTCCTTTTATGGCTTGGCAGGTTGAACTCTGGTGAAGTCCTTCTCAGTTTTTGACAGGTTTCCTTTCCATGTACTTACTTAATACATTTCGGCCATCATGTACCCCTTCTGACCTCATATATTAGGGGGAATTTGTTATAGCTCCAAATATCACTCTTGATGTTTGTGATGCTGCATTTATGGCCTAGGGAAACCCCTCCTTCTAGACCTGGTCCAAATACTTAAAAAACAATGTTTTACTCCCTATACGTGACATTTCCCTGAGCTAAACGGGTGTGTACGTGGGTCTGAGTATACCAAACCCGCGTATATGTCTTAAAACACTTAAAAAAAATTAAATCTCCTTAATTTCGGGTGGAGATCATGGGTTTTACCTATTGATTACCTATTAGTGCCCGTGGCCCAATTGTTCCCAACCAATTCCCAACTAAAAAACTACTTTGGGAGAAGTATAAAAAGGCTTCAATGGGAAGGCCTAAGGGAGGAGAGAATAGAGAGAAAAATCACTCTATTGAGATTATCCCTAATCAGGTCTGAAGATCCTTGTGATTTTAGAACTTCCCCCATTATAGGAAACCCTTGTTTCCTTGAGTTATGATGTCTTTTCACTAGTTGAGATATCCTTGTGTGAGTCATGGAAGGAGCCTTTTGAAGACTTGGGATTGGAAAAATCCGGATGACGGGTCCGCTTGGAGCCTGCAAGAGGAAGATTTAGGTGATATCATTCCTTACTTTGTTTTAGTTATCTACAATAAAGAAACATTTTTCTTGTTCCCGAAATCAATCTTCTTCATGGTTATGATGTTGTTGTTATGGTTTGCATATGAATAGTTGTTTCAATTGTTTAACTAAATACCTTTCAATATGTTATGAAGTTGATTTCTATATGATGCTTGGTCCATATACTGTTATGCTTCTTTGAATTGATTGTTTTGCAGGTTTAAGGATCGAAAGGAACTCCAAGAGGGTTTGGACCCTAGCTGGATCTACTCGAACAAAGGACCCCCAGGTGCACCTCTCTTTGCGTAGTTTGCTTATTTTAGTATCATGGTTGTGTGGAATGATTGTTTTTCATTGTAGATAACCCCTGCTCTACTAGGGTATTGACCCAAAACCCTAGGGGATTTTTTCCCTCAACACTTCCTCATGTTGCCTTCCAATTCCTCTTAATACTTGCATTTTATGTTCTATATCTGGCGACATATCTAACCCAATTAATACCATGTTCACTGAATCACTCCAAATGATAGGAGTATTACAAATCCACCAATAAATTGCCTCAAACAGACTCATCCTCAAGGATTCTTGATAGCAATTGTTATAAGAAAACTCTACTAGTGGAATATACTCCTCCCACTTCCATTGATGATGCATGACATACATTCTCATCATCTCCTCAAAAATCCTATTAACCCTCTCTATCTATACATATATCTGTGGATGATAAGTTTTATTTAAGGCAAACTTTGTCCCCAAACTTGAAAACAACTCTTTCCAAAACTTCTAAGTGAACTTGGAATCTCTATATGATATAATCTTCTTAGGAACACCATGTGATCTCAATATCTCCCCAATGAAAATGTAAGATACCTCGCTAGCAAAATTAGTATACTTAACTACAATGAAGTGAGCTACCTTACTTAACCTGTCAACCACTACCATGATAGAATCATGATACCTAGATTTTCTTGACAAACCAGTAATGAAATCCATAGAAATGACCTTCCATTTCCACTATGGAATCATAATCAGCTACAATAAACCACTTGGATGCTTACACTTTTCTTTTACTTGTTGACAATCCAAACATCTTTCAAAAAACTAAACGACCTCTTTCTTCAAGTTCGGCTAATGATTTAACTTCTTGACTATTTTCAATGTCTTTTGATATCCTAGGTGACCTGAATATGACTTGACATGAAACTCCCTCAAGATAAACTTATTGAGATCACTCTCATCTAGTACATAAATCATGTTCCTAAATTTGGCCAAGCCATCTATTATGAGATGATAATCCATATCTTGATCACATATGCCTTGTTGTTGTAACATGTGCCTCAACTGTTGATACCTATCGTCATGTTGTCCTTCCTATAAGATCCACTCTGCAAATCTATGCCATAAGAACTCATTATTGAAATTTGATTCACTTGCACTCTTCTATTAATATCATCTTCAACCCTATTCTCCTTTCCCTTAATTTACCTGACCTCGAATTCAAACTCATTAAGGGTAGCCAAACATCTAGCTTGCTCGACATTTAGATTGGGTTGGTTAAATAAGTACCTCAACCCATTGTGATCATTCATCAATAAGAACCTCCTGCCAAGAAGATAATGTCTCAGATATTCAATTCATGAATGATAGCTACCAACTCAAGATCATGAGTCACGTAGTTCTAGTCGTGTTCATTCAACTTACTTGACTCATAACAAACCACCTGCCCTTCCTACATTAGGACTCCACACAATCCTCTCTTGCAAGCATATTTACATGCCAAAAACTCTTTGTCGGGATCTACAATCTTCAAAACATGAGCATTTGTAAGCAACTATTTCAACTTCTCAAAACTAGTTGCACACTCCTCAGTCCATTTAAAATTCTTCCCTTTTCGATGCAAGGATATAATAGGATAGGAAATCCATGAGAAGATGTTGATGAACCTCCTATAATAACATGCCAATCCCATGAATTATCTGACCTCGTCCACATTGGATCTTCCCATTCCATGACAGTTATGATCTTTTCTGGGTCCACTTCTATACCTTCCTTGGAAACAACATGTCCCAAGTAAAGAACTTATGTTTGAACAAAACTGCACTTACTAAGCTTGGCATACAACTGATTCTCTCTCAATAATCTTTATACTACTACTAGGTGTTCTCCATTCTTTTCCTCATTCTTAGAATATATCAATATGTCATAAATGAATACTATCACAAATGTTTCCAGATAAGGACAAAACACACTATTCATCAAACACATGAAAGTAGATGGAGCATTAGTAAGACCAAAGGGAACTATTACAAACACATAATGCACATAGCTGGTACATAACATAGTCTTGTAAATATCCTTTTCCTTGATTCACACTTGATGATATCCTGATCTCAAGTCAATCTTTGAGAACATTGCTGCTCCCTTCAACTAATCAAACAAATCATTGATCCTTGACAAAGGATACATGTTCTTGACAGTCACCCTATTCAACTATGTGTAATCAACACATAACCTGAGATTACCATCCTTCTTCTTCAAAAAAAACACTAGTGCACCCCAAGGTGACACACTTGGCCTAATGTATTCCTTATCAAGCATTTCCTTAAGTTGCAATTTCAATTCCACCAAATTTGGAGTGCTCATCCTGTACGGTGACTTTGATGTTGGTGCTACTCTCAGAATCAAATCAATAGAAAATTCCACTTCCCTATGAGGTGATAACTCTGAAATATCTACTTGAAATACATCTTGAACCTAATTCAAAACCAGATACCTCTTCAAGGCTTCACCATCCACAACATCCTTTCCTTTGTCACTAGAAATATGAACAACAAATAGTACACAACCTTTCCTGCTACTGCACTTTGCCTGCATAGTTGTAACCAGTCTCACTAAAGTAGGCTTCTTCTTACCCTTCAATATTCTCCTCTCTCCATCATCATCCAAGCACTCAATAGCCTTATCATAGAAATCTACCTTAGTCTTGTGAATGTACAACCAATCCATGCCCAAGAGTATGTTGTTTGATCCCAACAGAAGCAAATTTAGATGCTCTGATGTAGATATACCATTCAACTCAAATGCACAAGATCTCACTGAATGATGAATGTTTTTCTTGGTACCTATAGACAACTACACCAACCAAGACTCTACATGCACTTCTTTATTCAAACAACACTTATCCACTAGATCAGGACTGATATAACTATAGTTGGATCCAAGATCAATCAAAATAGGAACAACTTAATCACAAGGCTTACCTTCCATCTCAATAATATATGTCTGATGATCAATCTTCCTATTATTCAATGTTGCATAAATATGAGGAATACTCTATCCAACATCCCTAACTATCTGTGTATCTTGAGCACTATAAATCTGAGGGCTACCACCCTGATGCTGTGGACAATCTCTCCTAGGTTGATCCTTACCACAAGTCCTACATTGCAAAGGCTTCCTTCCATCACCCTTTTCTACTCCTCAGATTAAAATCCCTGTCCTCTGTCAACTGCATTGAAATTCTTGTATGATACTGTATTCTCCTTTTTACTTGCATCTTGAGGTTTTCCTTGCTTCTTATCCCATTTTCCCTTAGTCTTGTCATTACCTTTCCAAACCTACTAAGACTACAACTTATGTTTATACTACTCATAACAATGCTAAAACTTCCCAATTACTTCCTCCAATGTCTGAGGCTCATCATACTCAATCTGATCCTTAAATATTAATGGAATTTCAATAACAAATATTTGAACCTTCATCTTCTTATCCTTACTACATGGTACATACCTCAATAGCTCCAAAAACTTAGTCATGTACTCTTCATCTATCATAGACCCCATCTTCAACTCGTGGAAATCTTTATCCTTTCTATCATAGTATCTCTCTGAAAACTACTTCTTCATGAAAAATATTTTGAACTCATGCCAAATCAACTTCTCTGTCTTGATACTTCTGACACGCTTCACATCTTCCCACTAAATGAAGGCTTTTCCTTTAAGACTGAAAATGGCTATCCTGGCTTTCATATTATCTGAATAATATTGTAGCTCAAAGAATTTCTTGATACCAGGTAGCCATTCTTCTTAATCTTCCAATTTCTTCAAATTCCATCAAAGGTAGCAGACTTGGATTTCTTAAACTCATATGACAAGTACTACTTTTCAATCTTCTTGTAAGGATGATAGTGACGATGACCATGTTGTCTCTTGATCCAAAACTATAATAGAATCCATAACCACTACCTCTCATGTTAGGTGTATCCGTCCATCTAACACCTTTGATTGTGTCATCATGATCTTCCTCTTCCTACATTATCCTAGGCTAGATAACCAAATAAATGCATACTTTAGTGGAGTTCAGGGAGGTTATCTCATCTATATAATCAATCTATATTAACACAACATATGTATATATAATGAAATCAACATATCAATCATCTCAACATCAACATCATGATGAAACAAGACCACAACAGTTACCATCACAATGCATGCATCGAAAACACATTGACAACTAACATGCATGAATAAAAATCACACCTAGCCCATCCACTCCAAGTGTTTGAACCTAGAAGCTCTGATACCACCCTGTAACCATTCCCTCCCACATTTACCCAATTTCACTAGCTTATCAAGGTAAACATGACGAAGAGTTACTATGACATTACCCAACCTCCAAGATCCAGTTATGGAAGTGGGCCCAACAAATTGACCCTAGGTGACCAAACCCTGAGCTAGGTCTCTTTTTCACTGCCCTAAGCCCACAGTCGCATGCATGAAAAGGCCTACGTGCTATTATAGGCCACCAAACACATGCACACCACTGCCTCCATATGGTTATAGCCCAAAATATCTAGTTTAGAGGGTGGGGTCTCGAGATCTGAGCCACTTTTCTAGGCCAGCCTCCAAACCAGTGCCCAGAATTTCCTATAACTTCTCATCATGATAAATGACATAATGAAAAATATTTTCATACAAAACTTGAACAAGAACTGATCTAGGACATGCCTAGTCCGCAACATACATTTCGTAAAAACACATGGAAAAAAGGTAAGCTATAGGTAATGAATGCATATCTAATCATATTAGTTTGAGATTAATCTGAGAATGGCCAAGAAGGATCTATTCCCTCTCCACATAGTTTTAAGATGATTTATTAGTCAATACATTCATTAATGATTCAATAGCTAAACAATTCATGACAAGAGCCATAGATAATACACATCATATAACCAACATAGGAACCATGGAAACTCAACCATAATATCACCAATATAATCACTACAAGTATACATGAATCACATTAAGAGAATATATTTTATTAATATATGAAACTACCAACCAATTCATGGACTTCAACGTACCACCCGATTGTAGATTGGGCTGAGCCAAATATCTCTTTTAGCCAATCACCCTAACATCATATTCAAGGCATGAATGTGTGATCTCATGGAATAAACCAAAATAAAGGCATCTAAGGCTTCTATAGGCCAACCACCACAACCATCTACCAGTGATTCCACCTCTACGGTTGGACATCACTAACACCAACCAGGCTGGTCTCTACCCAAGCTGTTTAGAGCTCCAAGTACTAAAAACTCAACCCACAACCTTCCAGGGCTCTAGAGCGTTTGTCCAACCCATATATAGGGACTAGTAACTCAATCCACCAAGGGATATAAATCGTTTGTTCCAACCTAGGTGCTAGAACTAGTAACTCAACCCAAGTTGTTTTAGGGCTTCCAGAACATTTCTTCCAATCCATAACCATAAGGAACATGATCACCAATTAGAAAAATAATCAAGTGGAAAAACCCACAACACCATGGCTATCCAAGAAATGGAAAGGCAAGGAGAAAACCATTGTCAATCCAGGAAAAGTTCCCTGCCAATGACAACACATAACCAAGAAATCACATGCATATACCATGCATCTAGAAATCAACAAGGAAATCACACATGCAACCTATTACTTGCAAAGAAATCCTATTGTAGTTGTTGATCCAACTGTTCCCTTGCTCTTTCTTAATTTTCTTTGCCTTCTTCCTCCAAATCCAAGTGAATACTAGAGTTATCAAATCATGCACCGAGATTGCTCTAAGTTTGCAAGAGTATGAGAGAATGAGAGAATGAAAGAGAGCTCCAAAACTAAACTGACAAAAGGTTGTGAACTGATCCTCAAAAGCCTTTTTATCATTGAGGCCTCTTTTTTCTTCATTTTTACTCTAATTTCCTTCTCATGTAAATATGTTTCTCTTCAACTTCCTTTTCTGCTATTTTCCTTTATTTCATAAATAAAATGCCATTGTCACTTTACCTTTGCCAATGCCTTTGCCAATTTCCATAGCCATTTAATTCACCATTACTATGTTTTTCCCAACATTTAGCTTAGAATACATGTCCCATGACCTTGGTCTTATTTTTATTTGCATGGAAAATCAACTAGAGGTTGTTACAAAGCCCTCCCCCTTGGGGGAACATCGTCCTCCGTGTTCTATGATACTTATGACCAACAAATTGTTGAAAACAAAACATATTGTGCATGGAGCTTTATAACATAACTCGATGCAGTATTTACAATGAAAAACTAATACAAACCATGACCAACATGACAAACATGAAAATCATATTGCTTATTAGAGCTTTATAACACAGCTCATTGTGGTATCAACAACAACATCCCTATACATATACATATACCAAAAAATCATTTTCTTGGACTAGAAAATAATGACGGATATAAATTCTACATCTAATCAACCATCTTTCATGTAGCTTCATTGGGCCCAAAGTGCTTCCACTACACTTTAACCTGCCTAATTTCTCTGTTCCGAAGCATGAGTTGTTTCCGCTACAATATGCATTATGATTCTAGATGGAATTCTTCCTCTGGTTCCACCTAAAATACAAAGCAGTCAATCGCATGATCAACATCCTGTACATATTTATTAAGTAATGAAACATGGAAAACATCATGGAATTTCATTGTTGAAGGCAGTGCAAGTCATAGGCCACTGACCCAATCCTCTCAAGGATCTCGAAAGGCCCACAATACCAAGGTGCTAACTTGGCACATGACCCAATCCTTAAGGATATCCTCTTGGGCTTTATGTGCAAATACAAATGATTCCCAACTTGAAACTCCTTAAATACCCTATGTTGATATTCATAACTCTCATGTCTTTCCTGTGCTGCCTTCAAATTCACCTTGATAGCCTGCATTTCCTGTTCCATATTTACAGCATATCCGGGGAAATCAATACATTGTGATCACTCTAGCTGATAGGAGTATTACAACTCTACCCATAAAGTGCCTCAAACAGACTCATCCTCAAGGATTCATGATACCCATTGTTAGAAGAAAAATGTACCAGTTGAAGATACTCTTCCCACTTTTCCTGTTGATGCATGACATACATTCTCAACATATCTTCAAGATTCTTATTAAACCTCTCTATCTGTCCATCTATCTACGGATGATAAGTTGTACTAAAGGCCAACCTTGTCCCCAAACCTGCAAACAACTCTTTCCAAAACTTGGAAGCGAACTTCACATCTCTATTTGATATAATATTCTTAGGAACACCATGCAATCTCACTATCTCCCCGATGAAAATATGAGCTACCCCGCTAACTAAAATCATAGACTTAATTGCAATGAAGTGAGCTACCTTACTTAACTTGTCACCCACTACCATGATAGAATCACGTTTATTTCATTTCCTCGAAAAACCTATAATGAAATCCATAGAAATGACCTCCCATTTCCACTCTAGAATCGAAATCGGATGCAATAAACCACTTGGATGCTTAAAATCTACTTTTATTTTCCAAACATCTTGAAACAAACTCAACCACCTCTTTCTTCAAGTTTGGCCAATTATACAACTTATTGACTATTTTCAATGTCTTTCGATATCTCGGGTGACCTAAATACATCTTGACATAAAACTCCCTCAAGATAATCTTCTTGAGATCACAGTCATCTGGTACATAAATCCTATTCCTAAATTTTACTAGGTCATCTTCCGTGAGATTATAATCCACATCCTGATCACTTGTACCTTGCTGATGTAACTTGTGCCTCAACTGTTGATACTTGTTACCATGCTATCCTGCTTGCAAGATCCACTCCTACAAATTTGTCCCATAGGAACTCATTACATCAATGTGATTCATTTGCACTCTTCTACTAAGAGCATCTATAACCTTGTTGTCCTTTCCCTTGATGTAACTGATCTCAAAGTCAAACTCACTGAGGGAAGCCAACCATCTAGCTTGCCTAGAATTTAGATTGGGTTGTAAAAGCAAGTATGCAACCCATTGTGATCACTCATCAATACGAATCTCTTTCCAAGAAGATAATGTCTCCACTTCATCAATGCATGAATGATAGCTTCCAACTCAAGATCATGAGTCACGTAGGTTTACTCATGCTCATTGAACTTCCTTGACTCATAGCATGCCATTTGTCCTTCCTGCATTAGGACTCCAGCCAATCCTCTCTTGCAAGAATCCATACATACCACAAACTCTTTGTTAGGATCTACAATATTCAAAACCTGAGCATTTATAAGAAACTACTTCAACTACTCAAAACTACTTTCACACTCCTCAGTCCATTCAAACTCATTCCCTTTTCATTGGGAAATCCGTGAGAAGCTCTTGATGAACCTCCTATAATAACCTTCTAATCCAACGAATGATCTGACCTCATCAACATTCCTAGGAGCTACCCATTCCATGATAGCTCTGATCCTTTCAGGGTCCATTTCTATACCTATCTTAGAACTTCTGTCTAAAAGAAACTGCACTTAATAAGCTTTGCATACAACTAATGTTCTCTCAACAATATTAACACTGATGGTAGGTGTTCCGCATGGTCTTCCTCATTCTTAGAATATATCAATATGTCATCAATGAATACGATCACAAACTTGTCCAAATAAGGACATAATGCACTATTCATCAAACACATGAAAATAATTGGAGCATTAGTACGACCAAAAGGAACTATTACAAAATCATAATGCCCATACCTGATACAAAATTTAGTCTTGTAAATATCTTCTTCCTTGATGCACACCTGACGATATCCTAATCTCAAGTCAATCTTTGAGAACATTGCTACTCCCTTCAAGTAGTAAAACAAATCACCAATCCTTGGCAAAGGTTACTTGTTCTTGAAAATCACCTTGTTCAAATTCTTGTAATCAACACATAATTTGAGAGTACCATCATTTTTCTTAACAAACAATATTGGTGCACCCCAAGGTGACACACTTGGCCTAAAGTATTCCTTATTAGGCATTTCCTTAAGCCACAACTTCAGTTTCACCAACTTTGGAGTGGTCATCCTGTATGGTGCCTCCGATGTTGGTGATGCTCCTGACATCTACTCAATAGAAAATTCCACTTCCCTATGAGGTGGTAACTCTAAAATGTCTACTATAAATACATCCTGAAGCTACTGTAAAATGAGATACCTCTTCAAGAATTTAGCATCTACAACATCCTTTCCTTTTTCAATAGAAATATGAACTACAAATAATACACACCCTTTCCTACTATTGTGATTTGCCTACATAGTTGTAACCATTATCATTGATGTAGGCTCCTTCTTACCCTGTAAGATTCTCCTCTCTCCATCATCATCCAAGCACTCAATAGACTTTTCATATCAATATACCTTAGTCTTGTGAATGTACAACCAATCCATGCCCAAGAGCATACTGTATGATCGTAATGGAAGAACATTTATATGTTTTTATGTAGACATACTATTCAACTCAATTGCACAAGATCTCACCCAATGATGAACTCGTTTCTTGGTACCTATAACCAACTTCAGCAATCAAGACTCTACATGCACTTATTTATTCAATAACACTTATTCACCAGGTTAGGACTGATATATCTATAGTTAGATCGAGGATCATCAAAATAGAAATAACTTGATCATAAGGCTTACCTTCTACCTTGATAATAGGTGCCTGATGATTAGCCTACCTATTATCCAATGCTGCATAAATCCGAGGAATACTTTGTTGAACATCCTCAACTGTTTGTGCCTCATAAGCACTATAAATTTGAGGTATGCCACCCTGATGTTGTGTTCTCCTGTAATTATCCCTACCATAGGTCCAACACTGCAAAGGCTTCATGTTGTCACCCTTGTTCTGCTCCTCAAACTGAAATCCATATCCTCTATCAACTGCATTAAAATTCTTGTATGACACTGTATTCTCCTTGTTACTTGCATCCTGAGGTGTTTCTCGCTTCTTATCCCATTTTCCCTTAGTCTTGTCATTACCTTTCCAACCCTAATTAGGCTCCGACTTATGCTTAGA
Source organism: Pinus taeda (assembly GCA_000404065.3). NCBI lineage: Eukaryota > Viridiplantae > Streptophyta > Pinopsida > Pinales > Pinaceae > Pinus > Pinus taeda. Next base: position 137,699 of record APFE030204256.1, read on the forward strand.
CTTCTCATAACAATGCTTCAACTTCCCAGTTACTTCCTCCAATTTCCAAGGCTCATCATATTCAATCCAATCGTTAAATGCTAATCGGGATCCACTAACAAATATTTGAACCTTCATATTCTCATTCTTACAATATGGCACATACCTCAACAACTCCAAAAACTTAGTCTTGTACTCTTCATTTGTCATAGACTCCATCTTCAACTCATAGAACTCCTTAACCTTTCCGTCATAGTATCTATCGAACAAGTACTTCTTCCTGAATTTGTTTTTGTAATCATGCCAACTCAACTCCTATGTATTGATACCTCTTACACACTTCACATCTTCCCACCAAATGTCTAGTTTTCCTTTGAGACTAAAAATGACTATATTGGCTTTCCTATTCGCTAAATAATCATGCAGCTCTCAAAGAAATTCTTCATCCCAAGTAGCCATGCTTCTACATCTTCTAGTTTCTTCAACTCCAAATAGGAGGCTTGGCTTTCTTGAAGTAATCCTACAAGTACTAATTCTAACTCTTCCTATAAGGATGATAACAATGATGATAATGATGTCTCTCTGATCCAAAACTAGAATAGAATCCATAACCACTACCTCTCCTGTCAGGTGTATCCTTCCATATACCACCTCTGAATGTTTCATCCCTAATCTCTCTTCTTGAAAACACACATGTCAGATAACCAAATATAAACATAATCATATGTACCTTAGTGAATTTCAGGGGAGGCTATCACGTCTTCACAATCAATCCATATTAGCAAAACATATGTATATATAATGAAACCAACATATCAATCGTCTCAATATCAACATAATGATGACACAATACCACACCAATGACTATCACAATGAATGCATATCAAACACACCAAAAATTAACATGCATGCATAACAATCACCCCTAGGCCATCAAGTCCAAGTGTTTGAACCTAGAAACTCTAATACCACCCCATAACCCCCCTCCAACATTTACCCAATTTCACTAGCTTTCCAGGGTAAACATGAGATGAAGAGTTACTATGAAATGACCCGACCTCCAAACTCTAGTCATGGAAGTGGGGCCAATAAAATGATCACTCACAACATCCCTTTTTTGAAAATGGCAACAAGAAATGCTAGAAATAGAAATGCTAAAAATAGCATTTTAGAATATACTCCAACTCTGTTGGAAATAGCAAAAAATAGAAATGCTATAAATAGCATTGCTATAAATATCATTTCAGGATAGATTCCAATTTTAATTAGTCCTTGAATTAAAATTGAGAATTAAAATTTGAATTTGGTTTCAGCAGCTATTTGAAAAATAATTAATTAATTCATCTCGAGTTAATTAGTTGGTGAGAATCAAACATGAAGTCTATGTGAAGACATGCAACAATTATCCCTTTTATTGAGGAAGTTATCCCTTAATTAAGGAGATAAGGATGAGTTGTATTTGAGTTGTAATTAGTTAGCTCAGTTAAC
>APFE030204264.1:0-26180 GCA_000404065.3 Pinus taeda
ATAATGGATTAATAATATAAATAAATAAATGAATTATTTTTAATAAATTAACCTTGGATCTGTTTTATTTTTCACCTAGTTAACCTAGCTCCATAATTATAATAGTAATTTAATATTAATTAGTTAAAGGAAGTTTGACTGGGGTCCTGAAGTGGAAAAGTAGGCGTTAGACTTTTTAGCTGTTTGAGTCTCTGCTTAGACTATTTAACACGCTGAACTGGATCTGTATCTTCAACTTGTCCTGACGATGAACCACACTAGTTGGTTAGAAACGCGTCGACAAATGATTAATTATGCGATTTTGCCGAAAATTCTCTAAATCAGAACATACCCAGATCATAACATTCATACAATAAACATGCGTCAATAGATCTAGTCTATCCATAATCAAACCATATAAATAAAATCATTCCAAGCCTTGAGATCCCGTTCCATCGTTCATCATCCTCCACATGGGTGCAACCTTGGTTCAGATCAAGCAAGGCATCACCAACCCATAACTAGCATCTGGATCTCACACTTCATCAGACATTCATCACTTGCCCACCTCACCTTTGGCCTAATGATCTTCTCATATAGGTTTAGGCTTCTCTCAATACCATGGCCTAAAACCATGTTGAGCCAATACCTTGGACCCAATACGTGCGGTCAACACTTCGGACCAAATACCACGTACCAAAACCATGGTTTTCAACATGTACGCGCTTTTCCTTCTGTGAAACTGCGTGTATACGTATACACGCCTTTTGCTCAGATAACCCATGTATATACACACTTTCATCATGGTCAACCTGCGTATATCTCTCTTTTGACCTACTGCACTAGTTTTGCCATCTGATTAAGTTGCCACCACCTGTATCATACCTCTGAGTGAGTTGCCATCAAGGACAACGCCTGTATCATAATGCCAACAATCTCCCCCTTTGGACTTGATGGCAACCACTACACCAAGTCACTCTCCCCCTTTGACATCAAGGGCAAAGGGCAGACCAAGATATTCTCTTCTTTGATATACATTATGCTGTTCATACTCCCCCTGAGTACATGCTGAAGTTTCTGATTGAGCTCCCCCTTTGTATAAGATGTACTAATCCGTCCATGCTCCCCCTAAGCACATGCAAGGTCTACAAAAGCATAACATGACTCTATACATACATCAATCTCCCAATCAAGTGGGAATACACCATTTTTGACTCATCCACCCAACCAAATGGGGACATAGCAAAAGTTTATACATGACTCATTACATCATCAATCCCATGCATAGTGGGGTAACAAAATACATCATATGACTGACAAAGACGAAGGAACTAAACAAGACCATGATAGCTATCAGCAGCTATCATACACCATATGATCTACATTATAAGCTTCTAGCATCTAGATCTATAACCTGCAATCCATTCTTTTGGTCAAGCAAGATATGTTAATAAGCATCATCACCAAGAACTTCTAACCATAATGCCAAAAATGGATTATTTGAAGTATATGCTGCCCCCTGAACCTGTGCCATGCCATCATCAAAACAGTGACTGAACCATATCAGACTTCTGTACTGTTGTTTTTCTTCAGAACATTATATATGCGACTCCGTAGCATATAAATCGCGTATATACGCGACTTGTCTTCATGAAACCCACATATGAGATTTGGAACACTGATGTTCCACACTTCCAGATTTCTCTAAATCTGTCATGTCTGTGTACTCTGCTATGTCACATCTTTCTAGCTGTACTTCCTTTTTCTTCCATATCTTCAACTGTGATGGTGTTTTCTTCTTTTGGTATGGTGCCCAAAGTCTTCTTCTGCATTCCTTTGCTATGTGTCCAAGCTTGTTACATGCATAACATATTACATGTTTCTTATTCCTTTTGTAGCAATCAACAACTTTGCGACCAAACATATTGCAAGAAAAGCAATATCCTTTGAAGTACCTGGAACGTGAAGATCTTTTTGTGCGTTGGTCTTGAACCATTCTAATTTTGCATCTAGTTGCAACATGTCCATGATTATGACATACATAACATTCAACATTATACATTGGACAAAATAATCGTCTATCACTTCCATAATTAGGAGCAAAATATTTTCTTTGAGGAATTTCTTTCCTTGGTTGCTGATGGGATTGACCTCTCATCTTCTTGTTGGGGATTTCAGATTTGCATTAGAGTTCCTTGTCTTACTTTGTGAACTAGATTCACCTTCATGAAACCAAGACCAGTTTTGATAGCAGGAGACCGTTGACTACTAAGAATATCATCCAAAATCTTAGTACTCTCTTGAAATCGTAATAGTTTATCCTTTTCTTCTAATTTATCTTTCAAGATATTTACCTCAACCTGGTGTTGTTCTTCCTTTTCGATGCATTGCTTCTTCAAGATTTCTTCAGACTTCCTTCCTTCTCGTACTTGTTGCTTTAATTTGAGAATCTCTTTTTCTTGTTCTTCATTCAACACTTGCAGCATTTGACGAACTCTAAAGACACATTCCAACTGAGCTTTTAAGCTGATAATTTCTTCCTTGAGGTCACTCTCCCTTTTGCTAGGTAGATCTTGTTGATCTATGATTTTATTTGATGCTTCATTTGCTTGTCCATCTTCAATCTGAGGTGATTTAGAATCTAAATACTTACTCACTCATTGGTAGGCTGTCATTGTTCCTTTGAACTGTCTTCTTCTTTGACGCGCATTCTTTCCCATTGTTCTACGGATCTCCTTCAAGCGATCAAGCTTCTACCAAAGAACCTGCTCCGATACCAATTGTTGGAAATAATACTGAGAGGGGGGGGGGGTGAATCAGTATTATCAAGTCAATAATCTTTTCAATTTCATACTCAGATTCATATACGCTACTTCAGTTCAGGATATCTGCGTATATACGCGACTGTGTTAAAAGCAACTAGCGTACATCCAGTAACCTTTATGATTTTGTTAGTTCATCTTCAGTGAATGCATCAGAACATTATTAACCATATGAAAAGTAAACAGAACAGATCATCACACATAAAGAGCACACATGAACACCATGATATAAGGTGGAAACCCAATGTGGGTGAAAACCAAATGCTGCAATTTGTTTCTATCTTCCTTTAAAAAGAAACTTCTTTTACAATGTACTAGTGCATTCCTTTACTAGTATGCAGGATTCTACCTACAGAAGGCTACAACCTTCTTAGCTCTTGTACTAGCCGTTCCATTTACTAGTATGTAGGCGCTGGCCTACTGAAGGCTCCAACCTTTACTCGTTTTCCAGCTGCTCCTGGAAGGGCGCTACAACCCCTTGGCTCTTGTATTAGCTAATATGTTTACCAGTACGTAGGTGCCGGCCTATGATCATCCAGGGACCACATTTCATAAATTTTCATACTGGATCCATAAAACAATCACCATTGCAATACAACCTGCATCATCAATCTCTGAATCACCCAATACTAAAACCCTATCAACAACATAGTCACCAAAACACAGAACATACTACATAACTCTACAACAACAACCAGATCCAATAGTAACTTCAAATATCATACTTCATACTGTATACGCTACATGGATGAACCCAACCTGTGTGTATACATGCTTTTACCAAAGACAACCCCATACAACTCTGCAAATTCTAACTCATAACTTTGCAGCTATTTCAGACATCAGAACATACCCAGATCATAACATTCATACAATAAGCATGCGTCAATAGATCTAGTCTATCCATAATCAGACCATATAAAGATAATCATTCCAAGCCTTGAGATCCAGTTCCATCATTCATCATCCTCCACATGGGTACAACCTTGGTTCAGATCAAGCAAGGCATCACCAACCCATAACTAGCATCTGGATCTCACACTTCATCAGACATTCATCACTTTCCCACCTCACCTATGGCCTGATGATCTTCTCCTTATATAGGTTTAAGCTTCTCTCAATACCATGGCCTAAAACCATGTTGAGCCAATACCTTGGACCCAATACCTGGGGTCAACACTTCGGACCAAATACCATGTACCAATACCAAAATACCATGGACAAAATACCACGGACCAAAACCATGGTTTCCAACATGTACGCGCCTTTCCTTCTGTGAACCTGCGTCTATACGTATACGCGCGTTTTGCTCAGATAACCTGCTTATATACCACTTTCATCACGGTCAACCTGTGTATATCTCTCTTTTGACCTACTGCACTAGATCTGCCATCTGATTAAGCTACCATCACCTGTATCATACCTCTGAGTGAGTTGCCATCAAGGACAACACCTGTATCATAATGCCAACATATAGATGATTGCAAGGGGGTTGAGTCAGCTTTTGTGATTTTGATTAGTTTCTTCTCTCTGATAGTTCCTAATTCCACTTGGAGATTGATGATCTCTTACTCATCCCTAGGCGAATTCAGAGAGGCAAGTGTCATAAGAGAAGTTAATGGAAGATTCCATGATCATCCACCTTGTAAACTCTCTCTGCCATTTGTCTACTCTCACCCATCGCACCCTATAAAAGGGATCTTTATTATGCATTGGACTTTTTGAACTGAGCAGGTGAGATGCATCACACCCTTAGCACTGAGCAGTTTGTATGGTCTAGTTTTGACCAATTCTGAGCAGTTGTTTGTGGAGAACTTCTGGGAGATGATGTAATCAGCTGACCTTGTTCATTTAGGGCATGAAACAACACTTTTAGGGGCTCATAAGCCCTTGGTTTATGGACATATGTGATTGGGGTTGTAGTGCCCAAATATGTCTATAACATGTAGTACCTTAAGGGTCATTATCATTATCAGTGATTCCTCTGGCGCCTGTTAGCAACTTACATCATTGGCTGGTAATCAAGTGATGTCTTTCCATGTTCGACTTCAGAACATCTTTTCACATGGATCGACTTGTACATCGGGCGAAGATTGAACAAGTTTGAAGACCCTGGATTCATCCATCTGGGCTGTGATATATTCAGGAAAATAAAGACATCAAATGTACTCCATAGATACACAGATGATCATCCAAGCTAAGGGATGATGGCTCTACCAAAATCACCAGTCTACCACACAGACAATTGTCTGTCCTATGTACATGAAAATTAATTTATAAATCTGAGCATGGGAATGCCTGCCTCAGATAGATCATGAAAATATTATGAAGATAATGTATTGTATTGTATCTTATTACAAGTCACCTTCTAGTTTGAAAAACCTCAGATCCTCATGATAAAGCATTTCACCCGATATACAGAAGATTTATGACCTCATGCTTTAGGGGGAAACTATTATAGACATATTTGGGCACTGCAACCCCAATCACATATGTCGATAAACCAAGGGATCTTAAACCCCTAAAAGTGTTGTTTCAAACTCTAAAGGATCAAGTTCAACTGATTACATCATTTCCCATAAGTTCTCCCTGAAAAACTACTCAGAACTAGTCAAAACTGGACCATACAAACTGGACCATGCTGAGGGTGTGATGCATCTCACTTGTTACACACAAGGGCTGTAATGCATATTGAAAAGCCCTTTCGTAGGGTGCCATGAGCGAGAGCAGACAAATGGTAGAGGCAATTTGCTAGGTGGAAACTCAAAGAATCTTCTAGAAACTACTCATATGACACCCGCCTCTCCGAATTCGCCCAGGGATGAGTAAGAGATCATGAAATCTCCAAGTGGAACCAAGAACTATCAGTGAAATGACACTAATAAAAAACCCATAAGCTGACTCACCCCCCTACAAATATCTATATATGGATCCCTCATCCTGGAGATCCAAAGGCTGGAATTTTGTATTTTGTAAGGAAGTGTTGTTGGTTTCTCTGTGAGACATTATATTGTTGGGTGATATAGCTTTTCATGAGGTGAAGAGGGCTTTCATGCTAGGAGGATGGCACTGGATTAGACAACTAGGTTGTAATCCTCTCTTCTACTTCTATTAATAAAGTTATTTGAGTTTTCCTCCATATACTTGTATATTTCTGAATCTTGTATTTATGTATGCATTTGTATGGTTAATGTACATTTGATTCTACATTGTTTATGGTATCATAGATCTCTATGCTTTGATGGTATTTTGTTGCTTTTCCTCTACAGGTGTTCTTTGAAGCGGGACAAGTGAGGAAGGAGTGGTGAAGCTCTATCAAAGGAGGGAGGAAACAAGCAAGGAGCCAAGCAAAAGACTAAGGTTGGTGCTCTCTGCTTCTCTCTTATCTATCTCCCATAAAGGGAAATACAAGTTACTTTGAATTGTTTGTTTCTAAGATAGCTACCCGTCTTAGTGGGACTAGTAGATCTGAATAGAAACTAGTTTTCCTGGAAATAGCCCTTAATATAATTTCAATAGCTGCAATCAAAAAACTTGATATCTTTGTAATAAAACTGATTAGATATGTCTTCATTAACATTGGCTTTGTAATAAGATGTAAGCTCTTAAATATACCCTCAACATATATCTTGGGATATTTAATTTGATACCACATAATACATGGTCATTACAAAAAGGAATGCCATTATTTATGTGTCATTGCATTACATAATATGCCATGTCCTTTCCTTTTTTTAAAAACCATTACACCTCATGTTCATTATATACCACAACCTTAAAAACCAACACACTTATCATGACATCACTTATGAATTATGCTATTTTTTTTTAATTGCACATTATACCACTCCATGTAATATGACTCCATGTAATATGGGCATAAAAAATTTCACGCAAATCTGCCCTGGCCTTTTTAACTAGGGAGCGCACCATTCAAATACATGTGGTCACCAAACAATCAACATTGTTTTTTTCTTTAAATTACAGAATCATGGAAAATCACACAGCAAAATGGAATCACGGTCTGCACGGAAATTGTTCAAAGCACAGTGGCACATACCACCATTAAATGTCACAGTCAGCGCTTCTCCAAATGCATGACGGGCTCACAATCAACACAACTTGATTTCAACCAGTGTTTCAATGTAGAGTATAGCAGAGGGACAAAGAATAAAGGAAGGGTGTTTTGGGAGCATAGTTAGGTTGGGTATACCACAGTGGGCAGGAAACGTTCGAAGTTATGGTATGTGGGAGCATATTATAATAAAACCAAACAACACAGTATAAAATAACAAAACAAAAAAAAACAACACTGTGTAACCTGTATGAAGGAGTGGCTACGCAGTGGGGAGGGGTGTGAGGAGCTGAACGCAGGACTGTGGACCAGAGTATAGGATACCAATGGACTGGAAACCTCGTAAATCTAGTGGAAGAGCACATAGATATCGTAGAGATAACCTTATGGCAGACTACAGAAAGGCGGAAGACTACAAAAATGGCAACAGAGACACTGAAGAATACAATAGAGAGGCGTTTCTTTGGCCATGGCACTATCGACGAAGGCAAAGAATAATGCCAGAGATTATGTGAATGACAATATATAATGGGTAGAATTTAAATAGTGGCAGTTCTTAATGGGCAGTGACTGTGGAAAGGGCAGTGGACAGACAACAAAAAAATGGCAGAAGCGAGTTACAAGACTCGAAAGAGATGCCAAAAATGGAGCTGGCTCAGATACCATATCAGGCCAGGTAGTAACTCCTCCAAATCAATTCATATCATATTCCTTTAGGTTGGTATTTATTATATAAATGAGGGAGAGACTGTTCACTTCATCTCCTGATGACTATTCACATTTCTTATTATTTATTTACATCAATTACATTTATTCACCCAATCCTGATGATTAGGTGTCACAACATATGCTCTTCAGTGTCAAAAGTTTCTCTTTTAGTAGATTGTTCTTCTTTTTGGTCTTCTTCAGCTCACCCAATTCACTGATTAGCTCCACTTCAAGGTCCACCACTCCTTATTCTAATTTTTATTTGTCTTCAAATTTAGTCACAAATTTGAATTCGATGAGTGTTAATTCCTCTTGTTCTCCCTCATAATATTATTCACTGCATGCCTTGGATGACTCACTATCTTCCTTAGAGTAGAAAATCATTTTCTTTTGAGTCTTCTTCCTATGATATTTTATGAGATTTTTCTTGGCTCTTCTTTTCTTTATCCTTCTCATGCTTCTCATATTTATATGGGCAATAGAAGCAAAATGTACTACTCTACCACATTCAAAACATTTAAATGGTAGCTTACCTTTTTACTTTCCCAAGCCACTTTTGAGTTTTCTCACTAACTAAGCCATATCCTCATCTAAATCATAGTTGAAGTAATCTTGATGTCTTTTGTGCTCTTTGGATTTCTTTGTAGCTTTAAATATTGTTTCCTTTTTCTTCAACTTCTCTTCTCCAATTCTCATGTCATAAGCAATGAGAACTCCATGCAGTTGTTTCATAGTTATAGTGTTTAATTATGTCATCTACTCTATAGTTGAGATCTTGGTATTAAATCTCATTGGGAATGATCTTAAAAACATTTTGACAACTACTTATTCTTTAATGTCTTCACAAAGTCCTCTAGTCATATTGCCTACTTCATCAACTCTAAGAAATTATTGAACAAAGTTTTCTTCTTCATTCATCCTCATAGTTTCAAATTTCATTCTATAGGTCTAGACTTTAGCTTGCTTTACCTTTTCATCTCCTTCATAACTATTCGTGAGCTTATCCCAAGCTTCCTCAGATAAATTGCAGTGCATCACCTTTACCAAATTTGATTGATTAAGACCAACTACAATTGTATTCTTTTTCTTTTCATTATTGTTGTATGATCTCATTTCATCAAGATATGTAGGTGGAGTTGTTGGAACAATGTATCCAGATTCTACTGTAGCCCATACATCCAATACAAGAGAAATGATGTATGCTTTGATTCTATCTCTCCCTAATATATAATTAACTCCATCAAAATATTGGTTCTCTATTTGAGTATATATCCCAACTTGCCTGATTTACCATGATTCCTTGTAGATCTACCTTCCAATGATTAAATAGTTCTTGAAGGAACCCTCTCTAATACCAATCATTGGGAATTAGGAATTATCGAGAGGGGGGGTGGTGAATCAATAATTCTAGTTTTCTCTTAAAAAAAAGCATCACAATATCAAAAAATAAATTGCATTCACAATTGTATACAATGATTTCAATGTGGAAACCCTTCTGAGAGAAAAAACACCAAAGCTTGTTTTTATTGTGATGTAAATTAAAATCTCCCACTCTGTTTACATCAATTTCTTATGTGATATCCTACTCATAGGAGGCTCTAGCCCCATTATATCAACAAGCACCAACTTTCTTTGAGGCGGCAACCTCATATCTATATAGGCACCAACCTGATATTGCAAGTTAGATCTACTCTTTCATGGGATTTTCAAACTAAGACCCCCTGCATTATTCTTTAATTTAATTTACAATTGACTCACTATCTAGTGATTTTGCTTCCAATATGTGTCCACCACACTTTGTGCTCTTACTCTAACACTCTCATACTCTACACCTCTATACTTATTGTTATTCTTCTCTTTCTTTGTATTCCAATTATAGACCACTTGAGAATAGATATTTAATTAAATTATACTTCAACTCGAGGATGTACTATTTTATGATCTAGCCATAGATTTTTGTAGATCTCCCTCTCTAAGACTATGTTTTTCCCCTTTTTAATGCTAAACAACTCAACATTTAATTCCACCAACTATGATTTTTAATTAAATATTCTCAATCTTTAGCTACAATTTCACCAACTAGCACACTTAATCTTATTCTATGATTTCTTCTATTGGTTATCCAATATTTCATCAACAAATTAGATCTCACATTTTGTGTTATCCTTCTCTGCCTAATTATGTAACAAACTCCTTTAATTCATAACAAGTTTCCATGTCAACTTCTCTACAATTTATATTCTTCAAAACTTGAGATTCTTTTTCATATGATTGCAATCATGACCAAGGATTTAGTCATAAAGGCACTCAAAACCTGGTTTGGGCTCAGGTTGTACTCATTGTTTCACTCAAGCGTTCCATCATTGAATACCAAAAAACAAAACAACCAAGCAAAATATGTGTTCGGGTCCACTATCTAGCTTCAATATAATTTTGAGTATTCTATAACAATGGAAATTACCCACAACCACATCTAGCCAACAGAACTCCCAATTTAATTCCACATCATTAATTGATGACACTACCACCATCACGGTGATGTCATCCTACCACGTAGCACTCTCTAAGAGCTATCACATGTCACATGGGTTTGGCTCACTTGGCCATCTAAAATATCTAAATGAACCTACCACATGTCCCTTCCATATGATGTCACATCATGACCTTGTCCTAGTCAACACCACCTCATTGAACACACCATTCCTCAAATTCATCACTCTATAAGGATAGGAAAAGGTGAGGTTTGAGCCTTTCCTCATGATGGCATTCAATAAAAATTTCCTAATAATTGAAGCTCCTAAATAACTGATTGACCCAAACATATTGTTTGGCTCGAAAAGATGAAACATCCCAAACTAATGATAGGCTTGAATAGCAAATTTTTTAACGACCAATCTTCCTCAAACAACCAAAGTTTCTCGAACAAACAAACTCTCCTGAATAGTTAAAGTACCTTGAACAAATATTGGGTTTGGCCCTTTTGCTGCACACTTCTTGTTTTCCTTTCAAGAACCTCAAACTTATGAACTTCCTCAACACCTAGAATATTTTCAGACTATCACATATTGTTGGAAAGAGATTTTTGAGGACCATCCAACCATGCAGCTCACATGGGAATTTGACTTGATATTCTTTAGATAAAGTTCCTTCAACCTATATGGCATTGAGCCATTCATCCACCAACCATAGTTATAATGTTTTTAAGGTTTATTCAATTATTTTGTTACTATGATGGTTCTTTACCAATGACCTAAAGAACTAGTGCTTGACATTAATGATTGTACCTCAATCTCTAATATTAATCATAGTTTTTAATCAATGACAAAAAAATTTCCAACATTTTGCAACATTTTGTCCATCAATGTAAAAATTTTAAATCGGGATGAAATGAACTTATCTATAATTAAAAATACTAAGAGAATTGGCTAAGGATGAGTTATTATCCACCCTACCATGGGCTCAATGACAATTAATCTTTCTATTAATAGCCAACCCTTAGCCAAATTATGACATCAAAAGGAATAATTTGTAAATCTCTAAGTAAACATGGATGATTCACAACTTCCCATTGACAAAACTATAACGAAATATTGTTCTCTTGTTAGAGTATAAGGATTCCACGATTTGCAAGACCCCTATGCTTGCTCGAACAATGCATGTGTTAACACATTCAATGCTAGATAGTTCCCTTGGTGTGTTCCTTCCATTTATCATGGTCATACCATACATCAAATAGATCTCCAAATCATATTCCGTGTTCAACAAATTCAAGGATATTCAATTAAGATTCTTACTAGAAACAACTCTACTTATTCCCTAATCCTCTTCCTTGTTTAATATACATCCCATAAAACTATTTATTAGCTCATGTGCATCTTTTATTCATGCTTAGAATCATAGTCCATCACATAGTCTCATGCATGTTTTCATGTCTACTCATGTTAACTCCACTTCTCACCCACATGTCTGGGTCTCTCCTCTCCTCTAATCAATAATTCCTTCCATCCATGCACACACCCTTAAATTTCATGAGAACTGTTGTAGCTTTTTATAGCACTAGGAACACAAGTGCTTCAGGAGATATAGAAATATTCCTAGAGACAACCTCTGGGTTGATTGTAGACCAGTGCCTAGGACATCTTAGATAGAGGAGTGCATGGAAGATTATTAGTGACGGGTTTCTGTTGCACTGCAATTGTCATGTAGTTTGGAAAAATAATAAAGGGGGGCTTGGTTTAGTAGTATTTCATCAAGGTGAACTCAAGAAGATACATGGACCCAAATACAAGGGGTGAATCAGGTTGATATCAAAGATGAATGTCTTGTTTTGATGGCCAACACACAAAAATGAGCATCTTAATATTGAATCTGTAGTAAAGGTTAAGAGGAGGGGAGAAAGGAAATAGATTCATAGGGTTGTAAACAAGAAAAAATCCTAAGTAGCAACGTTCTGGTAGAAGGATGGAAAGAAGAATAGATGGAATGACAGGAATTCTGGAGTGCGAATTAAGGTTTCATGTTTTATAGCTCATGGATACACTTATCACTAATTAACATATGTAAATCTGTGCTCTTAAAGGTACATAAGTAAATCTTTAAATAACACAGGTATTGTTACTACTTAGCAGCATACATATAACCATGAGAGAATGAGACAACCAACTTCCTTCCACAATTTTAGTAGAAGAGAAACATACATGAAATGAGATTTATAGAGGGGAAAACATACTGCTTACAACCATGATTGAAATCACCAAAGAGTTTCATTAATCCTAAAATTGAGTCCAATATACCAATCCATTACATTTAGCCATACATCGCTCGAGTCCCTCATGAAAAGGCAATTAGAACCAAAGTGGAATCACGGAATTTGGACTACTGTGGGTGAAGAATTACGAAACCTCTATTAAGTATTTGTCCCCCCATTTATAAGAAGAGGGGGAGATTTGCATTAAAAGTTACAAAATATCCTAGCTCGAGCTCCAACTGTCTAATAGACCATTGTTTCGGTGTGTGAAGGCTTCTTCCCACAATGATTTGATTCTGTTATTGAAAATATAGAAATTATAGAATAATAAGAAAAATGAAAACAAAATGATGATGGGAGGAAAATATCTCTCATATGCCCCTGTTATGGCCTCTGCTTAGGCCACGTCTCTACCTAATCATACCTTGCATGCTCTAGGCTAGTTCCATATCACTTTTGGTCTCAAACAAGATTCAATTTTTTACTTACGGGAACCCGGAAGCGGTTCAATATAGTGGCCATGATGTATCCTGAACATTTCTTCCAACTCATTCATCCCTCTAGCCTTCATGTAGAACACTATGAGGGCGATGAAGTGCATTGTTATACTATCATAAGGTGATATTGGGGATTCTCCAATATAGGCCCTTTATACTATAAATGTTGCAATACAACGAATTATGATCCCTTTAGGCCCCTTTGGCTTTGAGCCCTTTCAGTACTTTACGCTTTAAAGGCTGTAGGCTTATGCCACTTTATATTGTGCTTGTTGTGTGAATAGTCGAGATAGGGGTCGATTCTTTGGAATATAACATCATTGATGGTCCCCATGTTTAACACATGTGACCACATTCTTGAGAGCCCGGGGTTTTTGTAATATCACAATCGATGATTTCATGAAACTGTCTTTGGTGGCCATCCTCTAGAATTTGCCATCACCAACCATCGATCACTTTTTACTGTTTATCTCTTGGTTCTTCTACTTTTCCCACAACCATGGGCCAACCCCTATATCAGATTCCCCCAGTTGGAGGTTTTCAATCAATGATTTCACTATGGAGGGATGTGTTGTTTCATTGATCACCATTTGTTGATCACCCTCTGCACTAAGCCCTTGGATCTTTAGCTCTTTATGCAATTGCGGGCCATCTCTTATGTTGGAGCCCCTTTATCGTTGGATCACAATTTCATGTTTCACTAGGAGAAGCAATGCTCATCCTCTGATCACTTATCGACGATGTGACTTCATCCTCTGTCACATGTCACCTTGTGAGTGGTGACATGTGTCACCCTTCTTTGTCGCCTTATAACCCCTCAAAATGTCGAATTTTCCTGCCACCTATCCACTGTACTGTCACATCATGCTAACATCATTTGCCCCATGTCCCTTATCAAAACCAACAATATGCTGCCAAGTGTCATGTATCTGAACCAATCATGTGTAGCCACATTTGATTTATCGGATCCAATTGTTTTTTTCCACGTGGCCCCCTCGAGGAGAGAGAAAAGGCTAGTCCTCTTCTTGTTTTCCGTTGATTTCCTTTGTTAAACATTTCAAGGATTTCTTGACGCTTTAACAATAGAGGCTCAAATACCGACAATCTTAATCACAATCGGAACTTTGAAAGGGCGTCATCTATTTTAGTATTGATTGTGATGTGCCGATTGCGATGCGCAGATCTCTTGATGCTTCGATGCCTTGGAACTCTGATATGTGGGATTTTTGATTTGTGGGATCTCTGATATGTGCGATCACCGATATGCCGCGACCCAAGATTTTACCCTTGGGAATTTTCTCCTTGTTTTCTGGTTTTCAAAAGGGCAACTTTAACCTGCTCTAACTTTTGATTCCAAATTCTACTTGAAGAGTTCCATATACCATTAGAAATATAATTCCAAGAACTATCCATCTGACCGGGTATTATTTAGCTTTGAGGGCTTCTGTGGCTTGAAATATGGCTGAAATAATTTCTATTATTTATATGTTCGTCAGCTGAAAACAAATTTTCTAGTGAGTGATAACATTGGCTCCAACTAGGGACAATGCCTTGTTGGCAAGGTGTTGAGAACCTATAGACTAGTAGCCTTCACCATTGGGCATGCAGTAAAAAATATAATGAATCTATAAAACCAGAAAAATTTCCATGGAACTTTATCTTCTTGGAGTCCTTTCCTCATCCTACTTGTTAGCTCCTGCTGCAGCAGGTATTCATTTTTCATGATTGGCATTTCACAGGCCAAATATGTCGTACTTTGGTTGCTGCAATGCTCCATATTTGATCAAACAGTCTCCAAATGAAGAAGGCTACTTCAAGTTCATTCAATTGCCTTAAAATTTTGTAAAGTTTTCCTGGTATCGCTACTGTTAGTTAGAGGGAGGTCCAAACAGTTTAATCTTGGTCTCCCTAGGTTTAAATTTCATGTTTTAGAATGTAGAGATTGTAGTCTATCCAAACAGTTTAATCTTGTCAGACTTTTAGATAGGTAGAGAAACAAGAGAGTCCAACAGTTTAATCTGGGCTCTGGAAGAAATAAGGGTAGTATGTAGGTAGGAAACATCAAAATAAAAATGTATGATGGGTTTGCAAGTCTAAGTGCACCCCCAAGCAGAAGAAGAAAAAATGCTAGGCAAGTAGGCTGGGTAGGTAGTTCTGAAGGTTATTGAATTGCTGACAAGTTCCAAGTTTGCAGGTATCATATCATGTAGAACATAATCAGCAAAGATTTGTAAGCAAAAGACTCAAATGATGTATAACTAACTCCCCTTCTCTGCTTTCCCTCAATCACTAACTAACATCCCCAAAAGAGGTCAAGATCTGCTTGACATCTCTTAAGTTCATCATCTTCATCACTCCGGTTGAGTAAAGATCTGCTTTGCTCAAAGTTGTTCCATATATTCTCCCGAAATATGGTCCTTCCCCCCCCGCAACAGCCTAAGTTTCCACCAAACTTGGCGCTTTCTTACCACCTCCACACTAACCACTAACATTATTATGTAGCTCCCTATGTTTCCCGTCCCCGTATTAATATTAAGTAAATTCCCTTTTGTAATATTCCCTCCCCCTGGTTGAAAAATAACCATAGCAAGTCCCGGGAATTGCTTAGTTTATCAGAAACTAAGCAAGAACCTAACCTCCGAAACCACCTATCGCATACTATGGAATCCTTCCTAAGTATAAAACTCCCCTGAAGTAGTCAGACCCCTTCCGAAACTTCAAAGGCCCTTCACACCCACTTACTTACCTTTTTCCCCCTTCAAAGCCATTTTCACGTCGCAACCTCGCCATCTCACTTTCATGTGAAACATTGCCCATCCGTTCCCCGCCGATGCGATATCGTGAAATCAGCGATCAGCGATCGCAAGCGCCGAGTGTCCAATCTGTGCACCCCTCCGTCTTCCCCGATGCGATATTGCGATATCGCATATCGGCAATTGCAAGCACCACACGCCCGACCCAATGATCCCCCTCTTTCCCCACCGACGCGATATCGCTATATCGCATCGGGGTCTCTTCACCATAGTCCACCAGTACCCCACCACATCGTGTTGTACCAGGTACCCACTGATGACGTCATTTGCCATACAGTCGACACAGTGCTTACATCAGCAGCCAGAAAAGCCGAAAAAGCTTCGCGCAAGGAGAAAAGTCGCACTTCGGAGCTCCAGATCAAGAAACAGAGGCAGTTTTCGCGCATCACTACGAGAAATAGGCCATTTCGAGGAATCTTCATGGAATCTTCTGATTGCCGAGCCCACTGCGCGCCGAAAAAGCCTGAAATCGCCCAATCGTGCCAAAGGATCCGGTTTAAAGACAACAGCAGATCATTCACAGAGTTCAAAGTGTATCCGATCAAATCAGAAGGCTTCAACTGTGTCAAAGAGTATCAGTTGACGGCGGAAATCATCAATGTAGCGGCAAAGTGTGTCAGATAATATCTTGAGCAGCGGCCCAAAGCGAGAGAAATTTGAATATCTTCCAGCAGATCCATAGGAGGAGAGCGAAATTACTAAGCTCTCAAGTCATAATAATTGCACATTCAATTCGCACCTAAGCCGAACTACAGCCCCAAAGCACATTCACTCCAGCAACACCGCATCTGGTCCCCAAGGGCCACCTCGTCACCACCTGTTCCGATTCAGTTGCCTCCCAGCGCAGCCAAAAAGATTTACTCGCATTTATTTCCAGCAGCATTTAGATTTTTGAAGAGTTCTAAGCAGACTTGTCAAGGTCACTTGTAATGATGTCTTTCTGATATTTTGTCTATAAATACCACCCGAAGCAATATTGTCAAGGGTTGGTTCGTTGGTAGTAGTAGTTGTTGGTCAATCTCTTTCCAGCAATTTTCTCTGAGTAAAGACTCGCATTGTAACTATCATATTTTTCATAATCAAAGATTGCTGAAGGCATGGATTGCGAAACAACTTGTTGTTTTGTCTTGGCCAAGGAATGATCACGGAATTCCTGTGTCTCTGCATGATCCAATAAGTGTTCTTCCTCCCTGTTTATTTTATGTTTTTATCATCTTTTCGCCATTCTAAGTTGCAGGAAAAAGGAATAGCTTAAGATTTGTTTAAGTACACCTTAAGTTCAATTTCTGCACTTTTCGATGTTTTCTTCTGAAACGGTCATAAGCTAGAATTCTTAACTACTCTAGTTTACCCTGTTTCTTTCGTATATGGGTGCATGTCTTTGGAATTCTTAACTGCTCCGGGATCCCACTCATCCATTTATCCCCTTTGTCAGCATGATGAAATGATTCTCTTTTGCCTTTCATCCCTGACGTTCATTCCATACTTTCAGCAGCTTGAGTATTGTATCCTGCGTGGCTATCCCGCTCCGTATCCCCTTGTGACCAAGAAAACGCTCGCATGCCGCAACCTGTGACTCCATGCCCAATGGTTCAGAACTTATAACACTTTACTGTGCCTCTTTACTCGAGAATCCTACCTTCCTCCCAATCACAGTCAACATTCCCTTGAAGTCAGAAAGCTAGCCTAAAATCATCAACTAAGGTTGAATCCAAATCAACCGAGGTTGAATCTAAAGGAGAGAGCCCTCTCCGATTGCAGGTGGGCTAGAACCTGCAATCAGAAGATTGGTTTGTGGTTACCTCGGCCGTATCCCTAATAGGAGCCTAGGGACAACCTGAGTGATAACATAATGGCGACCATACTGGGGACCTCCTCAGATAAATCAATGCAACCAATCTGCATCCTCACAGAGGAAGAAACCGAATTTTAATCGGCCGACCTGCATGGTTGCATATTTAATCTTTCAAAGTTATATTAGAAGCTGGCTCCTAAGAAACTGACACGTAATATGCGATCAAATCCTGATCCCAATAACCCGCCTGTTGTTGTAAATCCGAATCTAATTCCGAAGATCGTCAGGCAGCAAAAACAAAAAGACTGTCAGACCCCTGTTAGTCCTGAAGCAGTTCAGTCGATTGTTGTGCCAACCCCCATCAAAGTTCTAGTCCGATCCACCACGAATTCCTCTGGCTCATCGCCCCCTTCTGTGAGCAGCTCTTCCACGCCTCAACCCCATACCCATAGCCCATCGGTTACTCCCTCTTCCCCGGTTATTCCTATAGTCCCCCTCGCTTTAGGCGTTCCGCTAATCCTCGTAATCATGGCTAGATATGCACCATTACAACTACCTTCTAATCCCAGGGCAATGCCTCAGGATTATCAATTGAAAATCACTTACTTTGATGGCACAACCTCTTGCACCGCCCTACAACATACAAAGAAAATGCAGGATTATTTCGAGAGTTACGAAATAGATGATGAAAGTGTAAGAATGAAGATCTTTGTTCAAAGTCTAACCGGTGATGTCAGAACCTGGTTTAGGGCACTTCCACCCAATTCAATATTAAACCCGGAAGCCTTATACCAAACCTTCATTAACAGATGGGAGAAAAGAAAGGACCCCCTGCACATTCTATCCGAATATGAGTCTATCAAGAGA
Source organism: Pinus taeda (assembly GCA_000404065.3). Taxonomy (NCBI): domain Eukaryota; kingdom Viridiplantae; phylum Streptophyta; class Pinopsida; order Pinales; family Pinaceae; genus Pinus; species Pinus taeda. The sequence continues at coordinate 18,304 of APFE030204264.1, forward strand.
GGACCTGGGGAAGCTGTTCTGGATTACTGTGCCAGATTTAACAATGTTTACAACGCGATACCATCGAATCTAAGACCTCCACCTGATCTTGCTCTATACAAGTTCCCGGATGGCTTTGATGCCGAGATGGCGTATCAATTAAGGGAAAGAGCCCCTCAAAGCCTTGCAGAAATGCAAGATGCCGCGGTAAGCGTAGAAGCAAACCTAATCGCCAAAAGAAATAGTACCAGATCCGAGAGAAAAACAACTTTCAAAGAAGAACCCTCCTCTCACGAGCAGAAACTGGATGCAATCATCACTTCCATGAACAGAATGGGGGATAGATTAGACAACGTGGAGAGAAAAACTGCATGGGAAGGTCAACAGCCCAACACCGCAAGGAACCCGAACTTCAGGAAAACCCAAAATATGAGCATGGGTAGGGCCAACCAGGATCACGACATCAGACCTCCTTTTAAAGAGAACTTTGCCGAGGAATCTACATTTGCTGATCCCAGAGATGGCAGCCTGATGAACCTGGTGGATTCAGAAAATGGACAGTAATCCTCCTCCACGGAAGAAAACCCCCCATACCTTAATATAGAACAATTCCGCACTAAATCGGGAGAGTACTTTGACTTTAAACAAGGGTATGAGACTGCCATGTATGCGGTACATAAGCAATACAAACTAAGAACGCGAACTGTCGATGTGTCTCCACCCAGCAGGGCAAAGGATGGTAAACAGCCAAACAAGGCTAAAGGGAAAAGCACCAACGGTCATACAAGTGACAACCAGGTCCCAAATTCACAACAAGTTATTGTGGAAGATGTAACAGAAACACATGGTTCGACAAAACAACCGATACACTCTTCCCGCCCTGAAAAAGACCTGGAGAGAATTCATGAAAGTATTCCCAGAACAAAGAGACCATGGACAGGCATACATAGTGATACGCACGTTCCAAAGGGAAATACGGAAAATACGTCAGAGAACGAAAAACCATCGGTGTTAATACCCAAAACCCAGCAGAAAAGCCATTCAGCCTAGAAGCCGAAATCGGGAAGCTCAAAATCTCCATCCCCCTCTCAGAACTGGCTAAGCACACTGTATATAGACAACAGATTCAAAAATCGCTCCAATTGCCTGAAATTAGGGATGATGTAAACATCCTAGATGACACCACTGAATTACTGTTTGGGCCAGAGGTTGACAGAAAAACAGCATTCGGACCTGTTCCACCTTTCTATATCAGCCTGCACATACACGATAAGATATTTCAATGCTATATTTGATTCCGGCGCCTCGCACAATCTCATGCCCAAAGCCGTAATGGAAAAGTTAAACCTCGATGTCACCCGACCCTATAAAGATCTGTACTCGTTTGATTCAAGTCAAGTCAAATGCCTAGGCTTAATCAAAGATCTTTGCGTATCCCTAGTCCAATTCCCGAACAAAACGATCTTAATGGACGTAGTAGTTGCCGACATACCCACAAAGTATGGCATGCTTCTATCCTGATCATGGGGAGCAAAACTGCAAGGATCCCTTCAACTCGACCTCTCTTATGCCACTATATCCGTCTTTGGGCAACCAAAGAGACTTTACAGGGAAACGCTAATGAAATATGTGGTGAGTAGTGAGGAGAAACCCCAAAATTTTCCAATATACTCAATCCATTCTGATATGGATTCTTTTATTTTGTTTAATGATAATACAAGTCTTCCAAATCCTGATAAATCGCTAGCCCTAGAACAAGAGACCAATGCTAGTGAGAGGCCAGTCGACAACTCGCTTGAAATTATTTCTACAGCCCAGACAACCAGCACAGGACAGGAAGAAAATCCAGAAATAGAAGTCATCAGTTCATCTGTGCTGCAGGCCCCTCAAATCCCCAGAACTCGCCTTGAACCAGAGCTCTCATGGTATCTAGAATTCGATGGTGCAGTTAACAAGTTAGGAGCAGGGGTTGGACTGTGGATTTACAAAACTCACGAAAATCATGCACAAGGCCACGCCTATAGACTCAATTTTAAATGTACAAACAACATGGTAGAGTACGAAGCCCTCCTCATAGGTCTCAAGCTGCTCAAAACCTTGGGAGCTACCACAATCTCCATCCTAGGTGATTCAGACCTCATTATACAATAGATAAAGGGAAATTTCGTTGCCCATGACAGTAGAATGAGAGCTTACAGAGCCACGGCCAGTGAATTGCTTAACACCTTCAATGATTTCGAGTTGACCAAAATCGCACGAGAACATAACATTCATGCTCATAGCTTAGCTACCTTTGCCACCACCTGTAGGTTCCCCTTTGGACCAAGTCACCGCTTCACTGCAGAAGTAAAACATAGACCGTCGATTCCTAACAATGTCGAGAGTTGGCAGGTATTCCAAGACGATGTCCAGACTAACAATTTTTTAACCCTGGAGGGTGAATTCTCTAGCACCAACATTGACATGGATGTCACACCAGAAACACAGCAACTAGATCGCATGACCCTAACAACCCCCATGGCTGAACAGATACTCAGCCCGACTATTTTTGACAGCACAAACATAAGGCAACTGAAACAGTCTTGCTCAGCTAAGGCAGCCGAGGAAAAAGAAGAATTTATGGAGCTAAGAGGAAATATTTTGCCTGCTGGCCTGACCCCGTTGGAAGACATGTTCGATAGAAACGATGTAGCAAGAAAACCAAAAATGGAACCTTTGGATGCCGCCATAGAAGAATACAACATAGGAACAACAGAACATCCCAAGATGATCAAACTCTCTAAAAACCTGCCTCCTGAGCAAAAGCCCAAATATGTGGATCTGTTCGAAGAATTCCAAGACGTATTTGCCTGGAGTTATGAGGACTTGAAGTCCTATGACACTTCAGTAATCCAGCATACCATTCCCCTAAGGCCGAACCAGAAACCGTTCAAACAAAAACTCAGAAGAATCAACCCCATGCTTCTCCCTATGATTGAAAAAGAAATAAAAAGAATGTTTGACGCAGGAATCATTGCGCCAATCAGATTCTCGGAATGGGTATCTAACTTAGTTCCTACCAGGAAGAAAACAAGATAGATAAGATTGTGCGTAGACTTGAGGAATTTAAACCAAATCTCCCTAAAAGACCACTACCCGTTGCCCAAAATGGATCACATCTTACAAAGGGTGGTGGGTTCTTCTAGGATCTCTCTACTTGACGGATTCTCGGGATTCAACCAAGTTCTAGTACACCCAGACGATCAGGACAAAACAGCTTTCACTACGCCCTGGGGAACGTTCAAATACGTTAAAATGCCTTTTGGGCTGAAAAACGCCGGCGCCACCTTTCAGATGGCAATGGATATCGCGTTCGCTAAGGAAATACATGATTTCCTAGTGGTTTACCTGGATGACCTGACCCCATTTTCCAAATCTGACTCGCAACACCTAAAGCACTTAAGGTAGATTTTTATCACATGTAGGAAATTCGGTATTTCCTTGAACCCGAAAAAGTCCCTGTTCACTCTAGAGGAAGGCAGGTTATTAGGGCATATAATATCAAAAGATGGGATCAGAATCGACCCAGAAAGAATTCAGGCTATCCTCCAAATCCCTTACCCAAGAAACACGAAGGAGCTACAAGGATTCCTTTGGAAAATCAACTTCCTGAGAAGATTCATCCCCAATCTAGCTGAGTCAATGAGGCTATTGAGTAACATGCTAAAAAAGGACGCCAAGGTAAGATGGTCCCTTGAGGCCAAGTAGGCTTTCGAGACTATAAAAGCGGCCTTGACTCAAACACCGGTCCTAACCAGTCCTCAATTTGACAGAGACTTTATCATTTTTTCTTTCATATCAGAACATACCATAGCAGCAGTCCTTCTACAGAAAGATGATCAGGGAAATGAGAAACCAATAGCTTTCTTCAGCCGAGCGCTGAGAGACGCGCCCCTGAAATTTCAAATCATGGAAAAACAATCTTACACCCTGGTCAAAGCTATTATTGACTTCAAAATTTATATCCTCTACTCTCATGTGATTGCATATGTCCCCAACGTGGTTGTAAAGGATATAATAACTCAGGAAGGATTGGAAGGCAGAAGAGGCAAATGGATTGCTAGCATCCTTGAGTATGATATCGAGATAAAGCCCACCAAGCTCATAAAAGGACAAGGGCTAGCTAAGCTAATGGCCAAAACGAATTTCCAAGCACTTAACATTAATCAGCTGGGCGATGAAGAGGAGCTGGCGACTCCACAAATCAGTGATACCTTCACACAGTCCCCTTGGTACTCTGATATTTGTTTTGTATTGTTAAACCTGTGTGCTCCCCCAGGATTGTCCAGAACTAAAAAAAGATTTTTAAGAATGAAATCATCTAACTTCTGCGTCATAGATGGTACCTTATTTTGGAAGAATTATGAAGGCATTCTGCTTAAATTTTTAACAGAGGACGAAACTAACAGAATCATGAGAGAATTTCATGTAGGTGATTGTGGAGGCCAGTTATACTGGAAATCCACGGCGGACAAGATCTTGCGGGCCGGTTATTACTGGCCCTCTTTGTTTACAGATGTGAAAACATTTACTGCCTCATGCCATAAATGCCAAATCTTTGAAGGAAAAATAAAATTATTACCTCTGCCGCTAAAGCCCATTTCAATTGAAAATCCTTTTCAACAATGGGGTCTTGACTTCGTTGGAGAAATTCATCCATCCTCTTCAGGCCAGCACAAATGGATTCTAACAGCCACCAACTATTTCACCAAATGGATTGAAGCCATCCCGTGTAGGCAAGCCAATGACTCCACCATCATCCAGTTTCTTGAAAATAACATCCTATCCAGGTTTGGCTGCCCGGAGAAAATCATTACCGAAAATGCGGCTGCTTTCAAATCAAATAAAATCATTAACTTTTGCCACAAGTACCACATTACCTTAGGACACTCCACAGCTTATTACCCCCAAGGCAATGGCCTGGCCGAGTCCTCCAATAAGAGCCTCATCAATATTATAAAGAAGATGCTAGAAGAGAACAAAAAGAACTGGCACAAAAAGCTCACCAGCGCCCTATGGGCAGACCGAATGACCGCCAAAAAATCCATCGGGATGAGCCCCTATGAACTTGTGTATGGCATGGAAGCTAGATTCCCTTTATCTCTGGGCATACCAACTATCAAACTGTTGCAAGAAATTCAGGCTGAACCAAACGACATGCAGAGAAGGATTAATCAGACCATTCATCTTCAGCAAACTAGAGAAGAAGTTTTCAATAGAGCTCAAATTCTACAGGAAAAACTCAAGAAAATGTTCGACAAAAGAACCAAAGCATAGGATTTCCGGGTAGGCAGCAAAGTCCTAAGGTGGGACGCAAGAAGGGAAGACAAGGGCAAACATGCTAAATTTGATTTTCTGTGGAAAGGTCCGTACACTATCAACGCTGTGCAAGGCAATAACACCTACTTTCTCAAATCGCTTGATAACAGCACAGCGGAGGAAGGCCCGATCAACGGCCAAATGTTGAAGCACTACAATGATCCTCCTGCTTGAAAGAGCAGGTGATGATTGGTTAGTACATACTTTTTTGACGTTTAGAGTTTGTAGTACTGGGAACACGCGGAAGAAAGCAGGCAATGCTTCCCAGTTTTGCAGAGGACAGCAAAAAAGTAAAAATCAAGGTGTTCTGGCCTGCTGTTCTTGACTTCCCGCAAGGAGAAGCCATCCCCGAGTGGAGCCATTGTTAGCTCCTACTGCAGCAGGTATGCATTTTTCATGATTGGCATTTCACAGGCCAAATATGTTGTACTTTGCTTGCTGCAATGCTCCATATTTGCTCAAATAGTCTCCACATGAAGAAGGCTACTTCAAGATTCATTCAATTGCCTTCAAATTTTGTAAAGTTTTCCTGGTATTGCTACCATTAGTTAAAGGGAGGTCCAAATAGTTCAATCTTGGTCTCCCTAGGTTTAAATTTCCTGTTTTAGAATATAGAGATTGTAAGTCTGTCCAAACAGTTTAATCCTGGCAGACTCTTAGATAGGTAGAGAAACAGAAGAGTCCAACAGTGTAATCTAGGTTCTGGAAGAAATAAGGGTAGTATGTAGATAGGAAAGCATCAAAAGAAAAATGTATGATGGGTCTGCAAGTGTAAGTGCACCCCCAAGCAAAAAAAGAAAAAATGCTAGGCAAGTAGGCTGGGAAGGTAGTTCTGAGGCTCTTGAATTGCTGACAAGTTCCAAGTTTGCAGGCATCATATCATGCAGAACATAATCAACAAAGATTTGTAAGCAAAAAAGGCTCAAATGAGGTATAACTAACTCCCCTTCTCTGCTTTCCCCCTGATCACTAACTAACATCCCCAAAAGAGGTCAAGATCTGCTTGACACCTCTTAAGTTCATCACCTTCATCACTCCGGTTGAGTAAAGATCTGCTTTACTCAAAGCTGTTCCATATCTTCTCCTGAAGTATCGTCCTACCCCCTGTAACAGCCTAAGTTCTCCAGAAATTTAGCGCTTTCTTACCATCTCCACACTAACCACTAACATTATTATGTAGCTCCCTATGTTTCCTGTCCCCGTACTAATATTAAGTAAATTCCCCTATGTAATATCCCTTCCTCTGGTTGAAAAATAACCATAGCAAGTCTCGGGAATTTTTTAGTTTATAAGAAACTAAGCAAGAACCCAACCTCCGAAAACCACCTTCCACATACTTTGGACTCCTTCCCAAGTATAAAACTCCCCCGAAGTGGTCGGACCCCTTCCGAAACTTCAAAAGCCCTTAACACCCACTTACTTACCTTTTCCCTCCAAAGTCGTTTTCGCATCGCAAATTTGCCATTTCACATTCATGCAAAACAATGACCATCCGTTCCCCGCTGATGCAACATTGCGAAATCGGCGATCGGCGATCACAAACGTCAAGTGTCCAATCCGTTCATCTCTCCTCTCCACCGATGCGATATCGCGATATCGCATATCGGTAGTCGCAAGCGCCAAATGCCCAACCCAATGATCCCCCTCTTCCTCGCCGACGTGATATCGCGATATCGCATCGGAACCTCTTCACCAACAGTTCATCCAGTACCTCACCACGTCGTGCTGTACCAGGGACCCACTGATGATGTCATCTACCGTACAGTTGACGCAGTGCTTACGTCAGTAGCCAGAAAAGCCGAAAAAGCTTCGCATAAGGAGAAAAGTCGCACTTCGGAGCTCCAGATCAAGAAACAGAGGCAGTTTTCGATGCGCCCATCGCTACGGGAAATAGGTAATTTCGAGGAATCTTCAGGGAATCTTTTGATTTCCGAGCCCAATGCGCACCGAAAAAGCCCGAAAATCGCCCAAACATGCCAAAGGATCCAGTTTGAAAACAACAACAGATCATTCACAGAGTTTAAAGTGTATCAGATCAAATCAGCAGGCTTCAAGCGTGTTAAAGAGTATCAGTCGACGGTGGAAACCATCAATGTAGCGGCAAAGTGTATCAGATAATATCTTGAGCAGTGGCCCAAAGCAAGAGAAATTTGAATATCTTCCAGCAGATGCATAGGAGGAGAGAGAAATCACTTGAAGCTCTCAAATCATAATAATTGCACATTCAATTCGCACCGAAGCCAAACTGCAGCCCCAAAGCACATTCACTCCAGCAGCACCGCATCTGGTCCCCAAGGGCCACCTCGTCACCTGTTCCGATTCAGCTGCCCCCAACGCAGCCAAAAAGATTTACTTCCAGTAGCATTTAGATTTTTGAAGAGTTCTAAGAAGACTGGTCAAGGTAACTTGTAATGATGTCTTCCTGATATTTTGTTTATAAATACCACCCGAAGCGATATTGCAAAGGGTTGGTTGGTTGGTAGTAGTAGTTGTTGGTCAGTTTCTTTTCCAGCAATTTTCTCTGAGTAAAGACTCGCACT
>APFE030204270.1:0-16129 GCA_000404065.3 Pinus taeda
GGATATAATGGTCTCTCTGATTTCCCTAAAATTGTTGTTTAGGGCCTCAAAACGGCTCTAGATGTTCAAGGCTTGAGAAACTGCCAGAAATAGTAAATTGTGCTACAATTAAGGAACCCAAAAAACTGAAAGAGATAGTGTTGGAGTCCAAGTGGAATAGGCAGGTGGCCACCAATATCCAACTGGATCGCCAGCAATGCTAAATACAGTAAACTATGGTTAACAATCATAGACCATGGTAACCATACATAACTATGGTCAGTCATAGTAAACGAAATTGATCACCATGGTTATACTATGGCTGATAATGTGTAATTATTGTTAAACATCACCAACTATTTTTTTACTATGGTTAATGATTGTTTGACTACAGTTGAACATGGTTGACTATGGTTGTTTATTTTGACTTTTGAAGGATTGACTATATTTGACTATGGCACCAAGTTGAATATTGTTAAATATAGTCAATGTAGGGTTGACAAAATTTGACATTTAAAAATTGTCTACCAAGTTTTGACGACATTTATCTAATGTGGTTTGATAATGATTGACAGTTAATATTAATATTAAAATTAAAATAATCATGAAAAACATAAACCTAGTAATAATAATAAACTAAAAACTACAACATAATAACAAACTTAAATCTAAATTTAATAACAAAACACATTATATTATATTAAAACCAAACCTATTTTTTTATAAAACCTAACCACCTACATATTAAAACTTTGAAAACATAAAAAAGTATCACAGAATTAAAATAGTCTAATATAATAAACATTTTACTAAATACAAAACCATTATAGTTTACCATGATTTACATTATTTTATAATCTCATATTACACTAAAAAAATTACAACATTCATTGCCATATTCTTATGAAATCATTTCATATGTATAATATATAAAGATTCTTATAAAATAAATATATATGTATAATATATACAAAGTGTCATATTATATTATATTAAAACACATAATTTTATATTTAAAAGTTAAAAATTGTCATTTAAAACATGTCATCAAATGAAAAGTTAAGTGTTACAGCTATGCCTCCAAAACTCCAACAATCGTTCAAGAATATATCTACAATATATGTACATAGTAACATAGTAACCATTTTAGAGTGGGTTACAACTATGGCTGCAAAAGTACACAATATATATATATATAAGGTTATATATACAAGGTTTTATTAGATGACATAAACATCAAAACTATATCATACTATATTGACACTAAAATTTAAACCTAAATAATTTTTAGGGTGTGGTATAACTATGGCCTCAAAAGTTCTACTCCATTGCAAGACACATGTTTTAATGGGCATGGCTATTTAAATTGTAACAAATATTTTAGAGTAAGAGGCACACATTAATATCAATGTTAATAGTAATATTAATATTAATGATAATAGTAATATTATTATATTAACATTAATATTAGTATATATTATATTGATTACTATATGAAAAAAAAATGTTGTTATTTATATTACTTGTATTAAGGCTTCAATGTAATAATTTTAATAAATAGTCAATAGTATTCATATTCATAAATTATGGTTTTATGTATTAGTTAATAATCAAACTATTAATACTTCATGTGGTTTAATAAATTAATAAATGATTAATTAAGGCCTACTATAATTGTTATTATTTAATAAGTTTGTCAATGTTTAATAAGATTGATTTATTAATGTTAACCATTAATGATTATGTTAGCCACATTAACAATCTCACCTAGTTAACAAAAATATTAAATTGTTACATTTAATAATATTATTACATAAATAATTATTATACGAAATTATTAAGAATATGTTAACCTTATTATTAATAACATTAATGTTATATTGAAAATATTATATTTTATTAATGTTGTTGTTAATGTCTAAAATGTAACTATTATGAACATTATTTATGAATATTAATGATAATACATAAATATTATTAATTAAGTTTTATTAATGTTAATATTATAGCTTAGTTATTATTAATATTATTAATATTTCTAATAATGTGTAATCTTTTTACATATTAATATATGTGTAATATTTGTATTTATAGATAATAATATATTAATAATAAACCTAATTTTATAGCACATATTTATTAAGCTTATTTTATAAAGTTTATGTTACTAATAATATATTTATTGATTATGATTTAATATACTTGTTAATATTATAGGGTGGAGTTATGCTTAAATATGCTCATTTTTATTCAAAGGTAAAGATTCCTAGTACTTATTATCTTAATTAATTGTTTTTTAATATTTGTATTCTTAATATAAAATTTACTAATTTTATTATTATTGTATTATTATTGTAATATCCAAAGAGACCAAACTTTCTTTATAAAAAATCTTCAATCACTCAAAACAAAGAGTTGTTTACTACCAGCTTTATAAGGTATGTATGTACCTTGGTTAGTTTTAATTAAACCTTAGTAAAAAACTCAAAACCTAAATTTGAAACTGATTTGGCTATTTTAATTAAACCTTAATTTAAATCTGAAAACCTCAATTTGAAACTGATTCGTACATTATGTTAGTTATTCTATATCAAGCGTATTGCATTGAAATTTTATTAGATTATAATTTTGCAAGAAGAGTTGTAGTGTACATTGGCTAAATTCTCATAGGAAACTTCACTTCAATCTAAAACTCAAAACTTAGATTTTAAACTCGTTCCTGCACTATGTGAGCTATTCTTTAACAATTGTGCTGCATTGCAATTCTATTGCATTAAAACTTTTCAAAACTAATTGTAGCTTATAGTAGCTAAATTCTCATAACAAACTTCAACAAGAACCATTTGGAAGAACATAAGAACATTATTACATGTGGTCATAGGCATATTAAACTTTCTTTTATTAAGACGATTTTAAATTTATTTTATTAATAATAAAAATAATAGTTTTATAAACCTTATTGTAGTTTTAATATTTGTATTTGTAATTAAAAATACATTAATATTAATAATAAGATAACATATATATTTTTAATATTAAAATAAAATTTATAAAATCTGTACGAAATTTGAAAAATACAACATTCACTCATATTTAGATATTAAACTTTCTTTTTTGAGACTATTTTAAATTTATTTTATTAGTAATATAAATAATAGTTTTATAAACGTTATTTTAAGTTTAATGTAGTTTTAATATTTGTATTTGTAATTAAAAATACATTAATATAAATAATAATATTAAATATATATTTTTAATATTGAATTAAATTTTATAAAATCTGTATGAAGTTTGAAAAATACAACATTCACTAATATTTACATATTCAATAAAAAAGAATTCAACCGATGTTAATTGTGAATGTTGTGTGATAATTAAATTAAAACATAATATAACATTAAGTATTCAAAACAAAACTGTTGTTGAACATGCTAATGTATTTATCATTGTTGATACAAAGAATATTGAGATTCAATGTGATTTTGGAAGCTCATATAGTGGCTTTAACTATCCCCCCCATCAGTCTCAGTTCTCAAATACCTAATTTATCTATTATAAATCATGGATTTACAATGGTTTATACAAGGAATATTGAGATTCCATGTATTTTGGAAGCTCATATGGTGGCTTTAACCATCCCCCCATCACTCTCAATTCCCAAATACCTAATTTGTCTATTATAAATCAAAATTTACGTGAAATCCTTAGAAATACATCACAAAATTTTAGACAACAAGGGTAGAGTTATTATTACAACATAAATGAAGATAAAATACAATGCCTTAGACATTATATGTTATACAACGTGTCTTTCTAGTGCACCTTAGAAAAGGCAATATAGGTCCTTCTAGATCCTAACTAGAGCATTTGCCATCTACAATTTTTGGTCAACAATATTGTAGGTTTTCAAGGCATCTCTTCAAGCTCACCAAGCTGTCTTAGATGCATCAAATGTTACACTAAAAGCTATAATCACACCAACAATCTCACAATTTGAAATCACATTTTCTGATGAGAGGTCACAAGTTCAATTCTCTCAAAACCCTCCAGGTCAAGCTCCATGGTTGAGCCGACAGGAAGTGATCCCTTCAGGTGGATCTTCATGTTATAAATATTCTATGGATGTAGTGGTCACAAATCTCTGGAGTCCATGGACAACATAGAAAAAAGCGCTTAAGTTATATCAAACCCAACAAATTATAACTCAAATAATATCAAGGGTGGAACTCCATTGATTTTGGTGTGAAACTAAATGCAATCAACTTGATGGTTAATAATTTCACATAAAATAACCACAAGCCATTAAATATCAAACAAATAGGGAATTTTTTCTTGTTGGAGGAAGGAACTTGACTAAGAAACAAGAAACCCAAGTCTACTCAGAAAGGAGGGAGAAATGGCAAAAAAAAATCATTGGAAGACATCCTTTCTTAGGAGGCGTGGAATCACTTTGAGAAGTGCAAAAATATATGCAGATGAGAGAAGAAAGCATTGGAAGAAGATGAAGAGAAAGCAACAACCTAATCTAATTTATTATATTATATCCACATTAGGATAGTCTAGTGAATATGTAGAAGTGTCATGTGGTGGTTGGAAGCCACCTGCAATGTGGCGTGGTCTTTAAGCTCAGGATCCACATTTCAAGCACTCCTCGTGACATGGTTTTGTGCTCTCTAAAAGAGGATCCAAACTTTAATTTTCCTCAACATGTCCTAATTCAAAACAAAATCCAAGTATTGCACTCTCCAATAAAGAATCCATCAATACAACCACTCAACATATTAGACTATGACGTGCTTGTAGTCGTCCTAGGGAAGAGCGCTTTTTTTCCTAGTGCATGTTATGATGATCCAAACATGTGAAAGAATGCAACAAAATAAAAATATAGACACAAAGATAGATTTTAAGAATAAATAAAACTTCATATCATTAATATCAAAGAATTGAAATATGTTTACATACAAAATGGAAATAAACTAGCTTGGGCAATGGGAGCTTATCTCTAAGAAGAGATGTGGAGACTACATGCCTCTGAAATGTGTTACAATGAGGTTTGAATACATATTTGTTATTGAGATATAATGGAAAACACTAAACATCCAAAAACCTAACCCTAGGACACGAAGCGCCAAAACTATGGGCCCCATTGGGGTAAATTGGTACATCAACTTCCAGGGGTCGTAACTTTGGCATATGATCTTTGTTTGACTATCATAGTAGCTCATTTTTAATATCTCGAAGATGATGTCAAAAGAATGTTGGCTAGCCCATTTTGGGATATAATGGTCTCTCTGATTTCCCTAAAAATGTTGTTTAGGGCCTCAAAACGGCTCTAGAAGTTCAAGGCTCGAGAAACTGCCAGAAATAGTAAATTGTGCTACAATTAAGGAACCCAAAAAACTGAAAGAGATAGTGTTGGAGTCCAAGTGGAATAGGCAGGTGGCCACCAATATCCAACTGGATCGCCAGCCATGCTAAATACAGTAAACTATGGTTAACAATCATAGACCATGGTAACCATACATAACTATGGTCAGTCATAGTAAACCAAATTGATCACCATGGTTATACTATGGCTGATAATGTGTAATTATTGTTAAACATCACCAACTATTTTTTTACTATGGTTAATGATTGTTTGACTACAGTTGAACATGGTTGACTATGGTTGTTTATTTTGACTTTTGAAGGATTGACTATATTTGACTATGGCACCAAGTTGAATATTGTTAAATATAGTCAATGTAGGGTTGACAAAATTTGACATTTAAAAATTGTCTACCAAGTTTTGACGACATTTATCTAATGTGGTTTGATAATGATTGACAATTAATATTAATATTAAAATTAAAATAATCATGAAAAACATAAACCTAGTAATAATAATAAACTAAAAACTACAACATAATAACAAACTTAAATCTAAATTTAATAACAAAACACATTATATTATATTAAAACCAAACCTATTTTTTTATAAAACCTAACCACTTACATATTAAAACTTTGAAAACATAAAAAAGTATCACGGAATTAAAATAGTCTAATATAATAAACATTTTACTAAATACAAAACCATTATGGTTTACCATGATTTACATTATTTTATAATCTCATATTACACTAAAAAAATTACAACATTCATTGCCATATTCTTATGAAATCATTTCATATGTATAATATATAAAGATTCTTATAAAATAAATATATATGTATAATATATACAAAGTGTCATATTATATTATATTAAAACACATAATTTTATATTTAAAAGTTAAAAATTGTCATTTAAAACATGTCATCAAATGAAAAGTTAAGTGTTACAGCTATGCCTCCAAAACTCCAACAATCGTTCAAGAATATATCTACAATATATGTACATAGTAACATAGTAACCATTTTAGAGTGGGTTACAACTATGGCTGCAAAAGTACACAATATATATATATATAAGGTTATATATACAAGGTTTTATTAGATGACATAAACATCAAAACTATATCATACTATATTGACACTAAAATTTAAACCTAAATAATTTTTAGGGTGTGGTATAACTATGGCCTCAAAAGTTCTACTCCATTGCAAGACACATGTTTTAATGGGCATGGCTATTTAAATTGTAACAAATATTTTAGAGTAAGAGGCACACATTAATATCAATGTTAATAGTAATATTAATATTAATGATAATAGTAATATTATTATATTAACATTAATATTAGTATATATTATATTGATTACTATATGAAAAAAAAATGTTGTTATTTATATTACTTGTATTAAGGCTTCAATGTAATAATTTTAATAAATAGTCAATAGTATTCATATTCATAAATTATGGTTTTATGTATTAGTTAATAATCAAACTATTAATACTTCATGTGGTTTAATAAATTAATAAATGATTAATACTTCATGTGGTTTAATAAATTAATAAATGATTAATACTTCAATGTTTAATAAGATTGATTTATTAATGTTAACCATTAATGATTATGTTAGCCACATTAACAATCTCACCTAGTTAACAAAATATATTAAATTGTTACATTTAATAATATTATTACATAAATAATTATTATACGAAATTATTAAGAATATGTTAACCTTATTATTAATAACATTAATGTTATATTGAAAATATTATATTTTGTTAATGTTGTTGTTAATGTCTAAAATGTAACTATTATGAACATTATTTATGAATATTAATGATAATACATAAATATTATTAATTAAGTTTTATTAATGTTAATATTATAGCTTAGTTATTATTAATATTATTAATATTTCTAATAATGTGTAATCTTTTTACATATTAATATATGTGTAATATTTGTATTTATAGATAATAATATATTAATAATAAACCTAATTTTATAGCACATATTTATTAAGCTTATTTTATAAAGTTTATGTTACTAATAATATATTTATTGATTATGATTTAATATACTTGTTAATATTATAGGGTGGAGTTATGCTTAAATATGCTCATTTTTATTCAAAGGTAAAGATTCCTAGTACTTATTATCTTAATTAATTGTTTTTTAATATTTGTATTCTTAATATAAAATTTACTAATTTTATTATTATTGTATTATTATTGTAATATCCAAAGAGACCAAACTTTCTTTATAAAAAATCTTCAATCACTCAAAACAAAGAGTTGTTTACTACCAGCTTTATAAGGTATGTATGTACCTTGGTTAGTTTTAATTAAACCTTAGTAAAAAACTCAAAACCTAAATTTGAAACTGATTTGGCTATTTTAATTAAACCTTAATTTAAATCTCAAAACCTCAATTTGAAACTGATTCGTACATTATGTTAGTTATTCTATATCAAGCGTATTGCATTGAAATTTTATTAGATTATAATTTTGCAAGAAGAGTTGTAGTGTACATTGGCTAAATTCTCATAGGAAACTTCACTTCAATCTAAAACTCAAAACCTAGATTTTAAACTCGTTCCTGCACTATGTGAGCTATTCTTTAACAATTGTACTGCATTGCAATTCTATTGCATTAAAACTTTTCAAAACTAATTGTAGCTTACAGTAGCTAAATTCTCATAACAAACTTCAACAAGAACCATTTGGAAGAACATAAGAACATTATTACATGTGGTCATAGGCATATTAAACTTTCTTTTATTAAGACGATTTTAAATTTATTTTATTAATAATAAAAATAATAGTTTTATAAACCTTATTGTAGTTTTAATATTTGTATTTGTAATTAAAAATACATTAATATTAATAATAAGATAACATATATATTTTTAATATTAAAATAAAATTTATAAAATCTGT
Organism: Pinus taeda; assembly: GCA_000404065.3. NCBI lineage: Eukaryota > Viridiplantae > Streptophyta > Pinopsida > Pinales > Pinaceae > Pinus > Pinus taeda. The sequence continues at coordinate 8,297 of APFE030204270.1, forward strand.
ACGAAATTTGAAAAATACAACATTCACTCATATTTAGATATTAAACTTTCTTTTTTGAGACTATTTTAAATTTATTTTATTAGTAATATAAATAATAGTTTTATAAACGTTATTTTAAGTTTAATGTAGTTTTAATATTTGTATTTGTAATTAAAAATACATTAATATAAATAATAATATTAAATATATATTTTTAATATTGAATTAAATTTTATAAAATCTGTATGAAGTTTGAAAAATACAACATTCACTAATATTTACATATTCAATAAAAAAGAATTCAACCGATGTTAATTGTGAATGTTGTGTGATAATTAAATTAAAACATAATATAACATTAAGTATTCAAAACAAAACTGTTGTTGAACATGCTAATGTATTTATCATTGTTGATACAAAGAATATTGAGATTCAATGTGATTTTGGAAGCTCATATAGTGGCTTTAACTATCCCCCCCATCAGTCTCAGTTCTCAAATACCTAATTTATCTATTATAAATCATGGATTTACCATGGTTTATACAAGGAATATTGAGATTCCATGTATTTTGGAAGCTCATATGGTGGCTTTAACCATCCCCCCATCACTCTCAATTCCCAAATACCTAATTTGTCTATTATAAATCAAAATGTACGTGAAATCCTTAGAAATACATCACAAAATTTTAGACAACAAGGGTAGAGTTATTATTACAACATAAATGAAGATAAAATACAATGCCTTAGACATTATATGTTATACAACGTGTCTTTCTAGTGCACCTTAGAAAAGGAAATATAGGTCCTTCTAGATCCTAACTAGAGCATTTGCCATCTACAATTTTTGGTCAACAATATTGTAGGTTTTCAAGGCATCTCTTCAAGCTCACCAAGCTGTCTTAGATGCATCAAATGTTACACTAAAAGCTATAATCACACCAACAATCTCACAATTTGAAATCACATTTTCTGATGAGAGGTCACAAGTTCAATTCTCTCAAAACCCTCCAGGTCAAGCTCCATGGTTGAGCCGACAGGAAGTGATCCCTTCAGGTGGATCTTCATGTTATAAATATTCTATGGATGTAGTGGTCACGAATCTCTGGAGTCCATGGACAACATAGAAAAAAAGCGCTTAAGTTATATCAAACCCAACAAATTATAACTCAAATAATATCAAGGGTGGAACTCCATTGATTTTGGTGTGAAACTAAATGCAATCAACTTGATGGTTAATAATTTCACATAAAATAACCACAAGCCATTAAATATCAAACAAATAGGGAATTTTTTCTTGTTGGAGGAAGGAACTTGACTAAGAAACAAGAAACCCAAGTCTACTCAGAAAGGAGGGAGAAATGGCAAAAAAAAATCATTGGAAGACATCCTTTCTTAGGAGGCGTGGAATCACTTTGAGAAGTGCAAAAATATATGCAGATGAGAGAAGAAAGCATTGGAAGAAGATGAAGAGAAGAGGGATAAGGTGAAGGCTTCAAGGCCTAGGCATGGTAAGACAAAAGGGGAATTCCTACTTTTTTGCAGCAAAAATAGCTACGATGTTAAGAGGTTATTTGATATACATATAGTATACCTATATGACAATAGTTTTGGTTTTCATAAAAAAGTAAATTTATAAAGAAACTCCCTTATCACCACTTCTACATAATAGTTAAAGTGAATGTGGTAGAAGAGAGTAAAAAATTATAACTTATCAAGAAAGTGAAGGCCATAGATGAGAACATCCAAGTCTTCACTAAATCAATGGTGATATGAATATCTTGACTAAGTTTTATTTGGAATTTTCTTTTACAAATCATGCCATGTTTTTTAGAAGTGTGATGTATGGCCTACTGGGCTTGTAACCTCACTCCCATGAACTCGGGATGTCTAGATTGTCACACTTGTGACAACATTATGTTCGTTTATGGATAATATTCCCTATTTATTTTAATTGGAACATAGCATTCAATGAACTTGTGACCACAGTTTGACGAACCTCGAGTGTTCGGATCGTCACATTTATGACAACATGATGCTGGTTTTTAGAGAGAAAAAATATATCCTATTCGTTCGAATTACAATGTAGTATTTTTTGAACTTGTGATTATAGCCCATTGAACTTGGGAATATCGTATTGTTGCACTTGTGCACATAATTTGAAGAAGTTGGGACGTTTTTTCATTAGGGTTGTGGCAACAACAACTTCTTACGACTAATTCATCACAAGTTTGATGATATGTCTATCAAATGTCCATCACATCTACGACAAAAAGTCAATGATTATGTCATTATACTAGTGATGGGATTTGGGTCACAAGTGAGAAAAACACTATGATGGGTAAATACGTTGAATATATGACGAAAATATGTGGTTACCAATAGTATGATGAAATTGTTTCGATGAATATTCCATTTATTAGGTGTTGGAAGTCTGATGGTGTGTCATCAAAATATTGTCTAAACAATATTGGAAAGTATACTTATTTTTAGAAATGAGGAGGTGGAAGTAGATTCATTATTTGGAAGAATGTATTGGCAATATCAATGTCATACCCTAGTTCATTATGTTCGAATGCATGTACCAATATTCCCTCCATGGCATGGGTATTAGATACAAAATCATCCATACCAATCTCTATAGAGTTTCCTTCATCCTTAACATGTGAAGAACTTATGTTATTATAGACGTTATGAATTGGTGATTTTGAATGTAGTGGAAATTAAATAAGTGGTTGATTCAACCATGCTTGGTATGTTTCCCCTATGATATTTTCTCATTTAATAACATTTTCTTGATTTAAAATCATATTGCCATGTAATAGTACATGGTATTTAAGTTTCTCTTCATTAGAATCGTAATTGTTAAAATATTGAACATCACATCAATATTATTAGTAAGAAAATACATTTATTATGTTTAAACATTGCACCAAACATTTAGCAGAAGCATGGAATTTCTTAATCATTTTTTATTTTTGCCCCAAGGGGACATCTAGAGGTACACCCAATGAAAGGAATTTTTTATGACCAGGTGGTCTACACAAGTTATAGCTTATTGAAAAATCATCACGAGTAGACAAACTTTGTATTGCATACACAAATACAAATCATAAAGAACTCTTTGTCAATGAAGTGTTCCTGAAAGTAATAATTTGCACTAAAAAATGAGGACTTATACCTATTTATGAACCCTTTTGTTTGTCCCATGAATTCATGGATGACAACAAATATATGATAGGTTTTTGTTGTTAAAGTTTCTATAAACATAACCATCCATGCAGATACTATACAGAAAAATGTTATAATTGTATTTACCAATATTCAAGTAACTAGAGTGACTATATAGAGGACCGCAAAATGGCATACATGATCCTTTATTATTTTTGTGGAATAGATATATGTGAAAGGGTGAAGAACCCAAAATTTGCAACACCTATTTTAGACATGGAAATCATATGAATATTACCATAAAATGAGTTTCGATTTCAATATTGGGCATTGGCATGGAAGATGACAAAGAAAATATAAAGCACGCTACCTTCTAACAATTGAAGTGACTTCTGTGTGTACCTAGATATTTCTGCTCTCAACTCATACAATTTTTTCAATTGTAATGCCCCATATTAATAGATCAAAAAATAATATTTCTAATAATAATAATAATGAATATTAATGTATAAATACATGATGATGATAATAGTAATAAATAAATAAAATAACAAATAATAAAGAAAGACAATAATAGTAAATAAATAAAATAATAGATAACAAAGTGAAATCTCTAATAGGTAAATAAAAATAAGCTATAAAAATAGTAAGAATAAGTTAATAGAAAGTAAACATTAATAAATTAAGAAAAAAATTGAATTAAGAAAGCTTAGGAAAAGAAAAATAGAAGTTGGCATCATGTCACATAGATTCCCATCCAATCCTCATTCTATTTAATGGATGAAAGGTAGAATATAGCCATTCATTATTTCTAGAGAAGAATGTTGAAGAAAAAATATAAACTAGCTATAATAGTTGATTGAGGGCTCTCAGGTGGCCAACTATATAAATATTCTATGCAGTTGAGCCTACAATTGGATGGAGAGTCATCTCCAAAGTGCTGTTGTGGCCAACAAGATCCAAGAAGAAAAACAAGTTCAAAATATGCAGTAAGAGATATCTTCGCTTTACAAATAAGTCTTTACTTCTCATTTTTTTGTAACTTATATTGTAATGAGTTGAATATTTCTATTTTAATTATTAATTATTTCTGATGATTGCATTTTGTATCAAATCTCGATTCAAACACTTAGAACCTATAGGATCTTCACGTTAACCTTTTTTGTTATTAGTTTTATTTTAATAAGATTAATTTACATGATAAATTAATTTGACCATTGATATCTCGTAAAAGAAAACATTATAAGATGAATTATGAAAATGGGAAAAGAAGAAGAAGATTTGATATTAATTATTTAACTAAAATCACGTAAATAAATTATATATTCTGCATTATTTTTGTTCATCACAAATAAAATTCATACCCCATTTCAAGAATTTTAATATTACATCACTATAAATAAGATATATTGATTTTGACAATAATAATCAATGTGAAATCCTAGATCAAATCATTTTAATTTTAAATATTAAAATCAAAACAAATTAAATGACATGGAATAACTTCCCTATTATATTTTAGAAAAAACAAAAAAAACCAAAGAAACCTATAGAACATACGTTGTGGTTTGTGTTTGAAAGATAAAATCCAATCCCTAGGTCAACCAATTTAATTTTTTCTCATAAGAAGTGTATTGAAGAAATTTAAATCAAAGTTTTAATTGGATGCTCTTAATTAACAAACAATTACTTCTTCCATAAGTTTATGACCAGCCAAAAAATAATGTAAGCCTAAAGCCTAAAACAATGGCTCAATACCAATGATGGTAGCTCAAGACTTTCATTAAGAGCTAGAGACCTTAATGTTTTTGTCTCTTAGTGGTCTACATGGTTTAAAAGAGGCAGATTGGAACGTTATTTATGATATATGGCAATAAATGAAAAACAGAAAGCCTTTTCCATTGGACAGATAGATTATATTTTCAATGATGTAAATCCAAATACTTCTGAATATCATCAAAGGAATAAAAGAAACATATGATTATATTTTTAAATGGAATTTGAGAAAAATGTTTTCTTATTTACTATGTTCTATTGAGATTTCATTGTGATTTTAATGTAGATAGCTTTTAAATTGTTAAGATTTTAAAAATTTAGGACACTATGTCATTTTGACATTCTTTGAGGGGTCTATTTAATATACAGTGGTCAATACAAGTATAATTTTTTTAATAACCTTTATTTAATAACCTTTAATATTTATTGGTTTAGATGAATATATATTATTTCATTTGAAATTAAGACCATCTCTTCAAACTTAAATACTACTCAATAGAGAGCCCCTGCCAAAACAAAATGGAAAAAGAAATTGAAGAAAATTCAAAATGTTATTGAAATATAATATTAATTAACAACAAAATAGAATCAAATTTTGATCATTTTTAAACAACTAAAAAGGACCCATCATTCTAGAAAGGCTCCATGGACCTGACATCAAATTTTTTTAGTTTTTGTAATATATTGTTAATGTATTTTGTAATTGTTCTCCTCATAATAATATTAGTATGCTACTAGTGTTTCACATGAAGCTCATATCGTGATCATGGTAAAATGGAATTGTAATGTATCCATGTAAAATGAAAACTATAATGTATCTATAACTTAATATGAATAGAAAGACATAAAATATTTTTTCTTCTGAGAAAAGAATTTAGAGAACCACTGAGAATTAATTTTTGGGACATATAATTCAAAATATACAAATTGATAGAGCAATCAAAAATATGTCTTCCTATAAAATTGGTTAACCTTAGGAAAAAATACATATTGTAGTGCTCCTTTTATTTCAATTGAAATTGGCCATGAACCATGATGTAAATGATGTGGCATTATTGGATTAATAAACTTATAAGAAATGAAAAAGGAGGATTTAATTTTTCCTTGCCTTAAAATGGATATACCTCAATTTTTTCCTCCATTTTCTTTCTTGTTTGGAGTGTAGATTTTATCTCAAGTTGTGGCACATGGTGGGAGGCATTAATCTAATAAAAGTTTAGCCTCACATGATAAATCTTCATCTCTAGTTCATTCAAGCTTCATAGACAATCAAGTCTCCCATTATATGATGTATCACTCTATGTCATTAGTATTTATAAGTGTCATGTGTTTATTATTGGTAAATTAATTAATAGTAATAAGATTTTGGATTTTATATATGGCAATAAAATTTATGTCATTAAATAGATGAGAATATTTAGTGTTTAAAAAAAGTGTAGATTATTGGTTAAATTACATATAATTTTAGAGACATTTTAAGTTATTAAAAAAAAATTTATGACAAACTTTTATGTAAAAAGTAAAATAAATTTATATTTATTTTATTTTAAGTGAACAAATATTTTGATATAAGTATGAGTAAGTTTAATACAATTCATCAAGTATTTATTTTAGTAGTAAGTTTTGGAATGTGTTGATGGAAATTTTAAAATATTAGTGTTATGAATGATAAATAGTTAAAAACAATGGATGTAATCTAATTATAATACATAATTTTGTAATGATTCTTGTTCATGAAATTAAGATTATGGTATTAATATTAAAATTAAAAATAATATATTAATAAGTATATTGGAAGTTAAATTTCATATAGAGGTATATATTTTAAAATTATGATAGTTATCTAATAAATTTAAAGAGTGTGATTTAATTGAGTATGTGAGAAAGATAAAAAAAGATTTTTATAATTTGAAAATTAGTCAGGAATGTCATTTTGTTAGATATATTCAATTTAGATTTTACTATGATTCATGATTTTTTTGGCATAATAATGTTTTAAATTTATTTATCGGTAGTATGATCTTGTAGTTCATAACAGTGAGTAACTTTTCATAATTTTGGAAACTAGGGTTGATTGAAGGATAATTTCTTATTAACAAATTTATATGTTATTATGGCTTAATTTACGTTTCATATACTAGAAAAGAAAGATAATAGATGAGGGATCTTCTTTTGAGTATGGCATAGCCTCTTGTTGGTCATGAAATTGGAAATAAGCAAGAAAATGCATATCAAAATTATCACTTAAGAGATGTATTTCAACATTCCATGGTGGTATTATGGTTTAGGAAAGTGTTGTATTGGATGTAAAACTTGATATTTTATTTTATTTTGTATTTATTACTATAATTTTAAATGTAAGGATAATGATGTTGTATTCTTATAATGCCATGTCGATTATTTTCCATGATATTATGATGTTATTTCGTCTCTCTCTCTCTCTACCCCTCTCTCTATCTCTCTCTCTTGCTCCTACTCCCCCTTTCCCTCTCCTACTATCCCAGTTTCTTCCCCCTCCCTCCCTCACTCTCCCACTCTTTCTTCCCCTCTTTTCTCTCCCTCTCGCTCTCTCCCTCTCTCTTGCTCTCTCCCTCTCTCTCCATGTCCTCCATTCATCCTCTCTCCCATTCTCTCCATTTTCCTCTCCATCTCCCTCTCCTAGGCCCCCTTTCGTGACATAGATCGATCCTCCTCTTGTGCTCTCTCCCCATCTCCATATCCCTGCCCTACCTCTCTCTCTCTCTCCCTCTTTCCCTACCTCTCTCTCCTTGTCTATCTCACTCTCATTATCTCCCTCTCATTACCTATCTCAATCTCTCTCTATCTCTCTCCCCCCCCTCACCCTCCTTCTCTCCCTATCTCTTCTCCTCTCTGTGCCTCTCAGCCGCTATTCCTCCTTCCCTCCCTCCC
>APFE030204273.1:0-26064 GCA_000404065.3 Pinus taeda
GGACTTACTACAAAACTGTAGCTCTGTTTTGGCTAGTCAGTCTAATCATTTCTCATCATTTTCACAGTTCCCAAGTCCGATTCTTTAGCTTCTTCTGACATGCTAAAAACCAAGAGCTAAATGTGGCACAATCTCTCACTCTCTCTTCAAAATTTGTTGTAACGTATTTCCTATCCTAATACTGAAATAAACTGAAGAAAGTAAACACTACTATGTACAACTTGAAGTGCTGCTATTCTTGACAAGGTGGTTGAAAAGAGTGCTTCAGCATTCTGCCATTGACTGGTCCACCCTCTGCCTTTGTACTATCCAAACTTTTCAAAAAATAGGTGTTGTTTCCTTGTACAGTCTGAATGATAAATGGTCCTCTCCATAAGAAATCAAATTTCCCATGTTTTCCTTTATCTTCTCTTCTGGAATCCCACTTCAAAATTTTATCCCCAATGGAAAAATCCTCTGCTTTGGTTCTTTTGTCAAATATCCTTTTGAGCTTTTCTTGTAGGGTCTGGGCTTTGTGGTAGACTTCTTCTCTTGTCTGCTGCAAGTAAATAGTTTGATTGATCCTTCTTTGTATATCATTAGGTTCTGCTTGTATCTCTTGTAGCAGCTTTATTCCTGGGATTCCTAGAGAAGAAGGGAAAACTGCTTCCATTCCATAAACCAATTGATAGGGGTTGGTCCCAATGGATCTCTTGGTGGTCAATCTGTCTACCCATAGGGCATTGACAAGCTTTTTATGCTAGTTCTTCTTGTTCTCCTCCAAGACCTTCTTAATAATGTTGATCAAGCTTTTGTTGGAGGATTCAGCTAGGCCATTGCCTTGAGGATAATAGGCTTTGGAATGGCCCAAGGTAATGTGGTATTTATGACAAAAATTAATCATTTTCTTAGATTTAAAAGCAGCAGCATTGTCTGTAATGATTTTCTCCAGGCCGCCAAACCTAGACAAGATGTTGGTTTCAAGGAATTGAATGATTACTGAGTCATTGGCTTGCCTGCAAGGGATGGCCTCTATCCACTTGGTAAAATAGTCTGTAGCAGTCAAAATCCACTTGTGCTGGGAAGAAGATGAAGGGTGGATTTCCCTAATGAAGTCTAAACCCCATTGTTGAAATGGTTTCTCAGTGGAAATTTTTTTGAGGGGTAGAGGCAGCAACTTTTTCTTGCCTTCAAAGATTTGGCATTTGTGGCAAGAGGTTACATTTTTCTTCACATCAGAGAATAAGGTGGCCCAGTAAAATCCAGCCCTTAGGATTTTGTCAGCAGCTGATCTCCAATACAAATGTCCACCACAATCCCCTGCATGAAATTCTTGGAGTACTTTGTCAGTTTCCTCTTTGATTAGACAATTTAATAAAACACCATCATCGTTTTTCCAAAAGAGAACATGATCTAAAATGAAGAACTTAGAAGCTTTCATTTTCAAAAATCTTTTCTTGGTTCTAGATAATCCTAAAGGAGCTTGCAGGTTTAATAACACAAAAGAAATATCAGCATACCAGGGTGATTGTACAAAGGCTTGATTGATCTGTGGAGTCGCCATCTCCTGTTCATTATCCAATTGATTTATGTCAAGGGCTTGAAAGTTAGTTTCAGTCATGAGTTTAGCTAGTCCTTGTCCTTTTATCAGTTTAGTGGGTTTAATTTCAATGTCATATTCCAGTATGGTAGCTATCCATTTGCCCCTCTTGCCTTCAATGCCTTCTTGGGTTAGAATATCTTTAACAACAGTGTTGGGCACATAGGCAATCACATGAGAGTATAAGATGTAAACTCTGAATTCCTGGATGGCCTTTATAAGGGCATATGCTTGTTTCTCCATGATTTGATATTTAAGTGGGGCATCTCTAAGGGCTTTATTGAAGAAGGCTATGGGTTTTTCACATCCCTGGTCATCCTTTTGAAGCAAAACAACAGCAATTGTATGTTCTGATACAAATGAGAATATGATAAAATCTCTGTCAAAGTTGGGGCTTGTGAGGGCTGGTGTTTGAGTTAAAGCTTGTTTAATTTCCTTAAAGGCCTACTTAGTTTCCATCGCCCACTTGACCCTTGAGTCCTTTTTGAGCATGTTGTTCAGCAATCTTATTAGTTTAGCCAGATTTGGTATGAATCTCCTAAGAAAGTTGATTTTTCCTAAAAGGGCTTGCATTTCTTTAATGTTTCTAGGGTGCGGGACTTGTAGGATGGCTTGTATTCTGTCTTGGTCAATTCTAATGCCTTCTTTAGAGATAATATGGCCCAATAATTTTCCTTCTTCTAGGCCAAACAACTATTTCTTTGGGTTTAATGATATGCCATGTTTCCTGCAGATTAAGAATGCTTGCCTTAGATGATCCAGGTGCTCTTGATCTGATTTGGAGAAAGTTGTAAGGTCATCTAGGTAAATGACTAAGAAGTCATGGATTTCTTTAGCAAAAGCTATATCCATGGCCCTTTGAAAAGTTTCCCCTGCATTCTTGAGTCCAAAAGGCATTTTTACATACTTGAATGTTCCCCGAGGGGTAGTGAAAGCAGTTTTATCTTGGTCATCAGGGTGCATTAGGATTTGATTGAAGCCTAAGAATCCATCTAACAGTGATATTCTTGAAGCACCCACTACCCTTTGTAGAATTTGATCCATTTTGGGCAGAGGGTAGTTGTCCTTTAAAGAAACTTTGTTCAAATTTCTCAAGTCAACACATAACCTTATCTCCCCTATCTTCTTTCTAGTGGGCACTAAATTCGAAACCCATTATGAGAATCTGATTGGAGCTATAATTCTAGCTTCATACATTCTCTTGACTTCTTTTTCAATCAAAGGGAGCAGTACAGGGTTGACCTTTCTGAGTTTCTATTTGAAAGGTTTTTGGTTCTCTTTGAGAGGTATTGTGTGTTGGATTACTACAGTATTATAAGACTTTAGGTCTGCATAACTCCATGCAAAGACATCTTGAAATTCTTTGAAAAATTCTATATACTTGGGTTTTTGGTCAGAGGGTAGAGCTTTGGACAATTTTATCATTTTGGGATTTTTTGTAGTTCCTAAATTACAGTCCTCAATTTCAGCATTTAATGGCTGCACTTTAGGTTTCCTAGAGATGTCATTTGAGTCAAAGATGTCCTCTAAAGGAGTAAGGCCTGTGGGTCGAAAATTATCTTTCAATTCAATGAATTCACATTCTGCTGCTACTACATCCTCACCTTCTTTTTCATGAAGTAGCTGTAAATATGTTTTAGTGAATTTGGTGGGGTGTAGAAGTTGATTTGTTGTTTCAGTAGAGATGTGTGTTTCAATTTTGTCCACTTGGATGCTTTTTTCTGCAGTGTTGGTATCCATTTTTGTGCTTGTAAAATCTTCTTTCAAAGTTAGGAAATTGTTGATTTGTATGTCATTTTCAAACACTTGCCAGTTCTTTACATTATCTGGTACTGTAGGCCTATGCTTTATTTTAGCAGTAAACAGGTGATTAGGCTTGAATGGCAATTTGCAAGTGCTTACAAAATTTGCAAGACTATGGGCATGCAGGTTTTGATTTCTTGGAATCTTGGTCAGTTGGGTTTCAAGAAAGGTGTCAAGGATTTCCATTGTGGCAGCTCTGTATGATCTCAGCCTAAGATCATTTGTAATGAAGTTACCCTTTATTTGTTTAATAATGAGGTCAAAGTCTCCCAAGATTGATATTCGGGCAGCACCCAAGTTTTTTATCACTTTGAGTCCTAAAAGGAGGGCTTCATACTCAACCATGTTGTTGGTGCACCTGAAATTTAATCTAAATGCATGTCCCTCAGTGTGGACATCCTTTACATTATGAATCTAGACCCCTGCCCCTACTCCTAGCTTATTGATAGATCCATCAAACTCTAGATACCATAGGTCTTCTTGATTTGTACTGGTATTAGGAGCCCTTTCCATTTTCTCAGCAGGGGCAATTGGATTTACAGTCTCATAGGGTAGCTTATGTGTGATTGTTGACTTACTGTCTTCCAAGATTTTTTCAATTTGAACTATGGATTCTTTGTCTAGGAATTTGTCCTGACTTAAAGTCATCATTTTTACATCAGCTTGGGTTTGAATTTCAGTGTTGTATAAGATGAAAGAGTCCATATCTAAATGTATGGAATATATGGGAAATTTTTGGGGTCTTTCTTGAGTACTAACTACATATTTCATCAAAGTTTCTCGGTATAGCCTTTTAGGTTGGCTGAAAACTGAGATTGTGGCATAAGACATGTCGATTTGCAAAGATCCTTGTAGCTTAGCACCCCAGGACCTGGATAACAACATTCCATATTTTGGTAGAATATCAGCTACCACCAGATCCATGAGAATTGTCTTGGTTGGATATTGGACTAATGATACACATAGATCCTTGATTAAGCCTAGACACCGGATTTGACTGGAATCAAAGGAAAACAAGTCTTTGTATGGCCTTGTGATGTCTAGGTCCAACTTCTCCATGACAGATTTGGGCATCAGATTATGTGAAGCTCCTGAATCAAACATTGCATCGTGAAGCACTTTGTCATGAATGTTTAGACTTACATAAAAGGGAGGGACTCCTCCATATACTGTTTTACCATTTGCTTCAGGGCCAAATATAAGTTCTGGTTGGTCATCAAGGATGTTCACTGAATCTTTGTTTTCTGAAAGTTGTAATGATCAGTTCATTTGTTCCCTAAACACTTGATGCCTAGCCAATTCATATAATGGGATGGACACTTTTAGCCTGCCTATTTCAGCCTCCATATTAAAGGGTTTTTCTATTTGGGTTTTGACATTTTGGGCAACCAGGTTATGCCTTTCAACTAAGTTATTGATAACTAATTCTGTTACTAGAATGTCATGCTGAACTAGGGTTGCTTGCTGACCATCTTGCAAAGGTTCTTCTACCACTTTTCTGAGTGGATGATCAGCTATAGGGTGCTCCTTTGAGTCATCCTTGTCTGAGATATTTTCTACTGTGGGGCTGTTTGGATTGGGAGTGGGTTTGGGGATGATTTGTACATGAGAGTCCTTGAGTTTAGTTTTGGTAGGTTGCTTGATTGTCTTTTGCTTAGGATCATCAGGAATTTCTATTGTTCTACTTCTCAGGTTGTATTGCTTATGGACTTCATACATAGCTGTTTCATATCCTTGCTTAAAATCAAAGGATTCCCCTAATTTCATTTGGCATTGACCAAGAGTATGAGCCTCTTGGTCTTCTTGAGTTAGGAAAATTGGTTGGCCACTATTGAGACCCATTAAATTAATGTGTGGGCCCTCTGTTGGTTCATTAGATGTCGAAGCCTCTGCATAATTTTCTTGGAAGGGAGGCCTTATGTTTTGGTCTGGACCAACCTTTCCTACATTGGGGTTTTAATTTTTTCTAAAGTTTGGATTTCTTGCATTGTTGTTTGGTTGGCTGTCCCAAGAAGACTTCCTCTCAATAGTTTCCACTCTGTATCCTAACCTGTCCATGCCTTTAATAATTGCATCAAGTTTTTGTTCAAAGGCAGAGGGTTCCTCTTTGAAAGTTGTTCTTCTTTCAGTCCTAGCTCGATTTCGTTTGGAAATTAGATTAGCTTCAACACACACAGCTATGTTCTGCATATCTTCAAGGCCAGGAGGAGCTATCTCCCTGAGCTGGTAAGCCAAGTATGAGTCAAAATCATTAGGGAATTTAATTAATGCCAAGTCTGGTGGTGGTCTAAGATTTATTGGAATAACAAGGTATGTATTAATGAATCTAGCACAATAGTCTTGGACAGTCTCTTGTGGGCCTCTTTTTAAATTCTCATATTCTGTTAAGATGTGTAAAGGATCCTTTTTCTTCTCCCACTTGTTTAGGAAATTTTGATAAAGGGAATCTGGGTTGGTTATTGTGTTTGCGGGCAGTGACCTAAACCATGCCCTCACCTCACCAGTTAAGCTCTGGACAAAAATTTTCATCCTAACATCATTATCATGAATCTCATAGTTTTCAAAATAATCTGTCATTCTCTTAGTATGTTGTTGAGCAGTGTAAGTTCCTGTACTATCAAAATAGGTAATTTTTCCTGGTAATCCTGTGGCATAGCCCCTGGGTTGGCAAGCAACTGTAGGGGAGCATATCTATTTTCCATGTTGGCAGGAAAAGGTGTGACAATTGGAAGCACAGGGGTATGGGTTGAGATAAGTGCTGGGGATGGAGGGGTAGAAGAGAGAGTTTGGAGTAATGAAGGTGTATTGGAAGAAGCTACAATAGTGGGAATGAGGGTTTGAGGATAGCTGTGGTAGTTTTAGTTTGAATAGGTCTCTGATGGGCTAGTTCAAGGTTTGAATCAATGGAACTCTCTTGATTTTCTGATTTCCTAAGGCTCTTAGAAATAAGATTTGGATTGTCAAATCGCTGGAGGATTTGGGTCTGGGTTTGACCAGGTGTGTCGAGTTTTCTTCTTTGGAGCCAACTTCTAATTATGTTTTGGTGTTTTTCTAGGAATTATTGGAATATACAAGTTTTGACAATATTTTTAAAGGAAGCTACTAGAATGTAGGAGAATTTGAGGCCTTCTTTCAGGGAGGTTTGAAACAAGGATGGCCTAACAAATCTTTGAGGCAGCTGCCTAGAAACTGAAAACTAAACTGGAGTTGGAGTGAAGTAGTTTTTATCTACCTTTGTGATTGCGTAGCATGGATAATTTCAAAGGCGGCTTGGCTAGCTTCAGACTTCATCTGTAGAATTAGAGTTTAGACAATAGTAACAGACATTCATTAGTCCCTAGTGGAGTCGCCAATGATGTTATGACTCAGGTTGTTCCTCAAAACTTGTTGAGAAAAGGGAATACGGCCGAGGTAACCACTAACCAATCTTTTAGATGCAATTTCTAGCCAAACTACATCTAGAGAGGGCTCTCTCTATATGTTTTAATTTTGTTTATTCTAAGTTTTATGCTAGTTATGATGTGCAGAGTTATGTATTTAAATGGGTTTGGATGGTGATTTCAAGCAGAGGTAGGATGTAGGTCTAATAGGTTTAATTCCATTGGGCAAAGGAGTCTATGGCAGTGGACTATTGAGTGTCTTTTGAGATGAAAGACAATACTACACATCAAGATAATCAGTTTGGAACAATATCAAATCCAGTGATGGATGGGATGTAGGCAAAGGGGTAAAGGGTAGTCAAGGATCCTTTATCCTAGTGGAAGAGGGATGGTGCTTGAAAAATTTCAAGGAGCAGTGAATAATTCTTTGAGAATGTTCAAAAGGAGTGAATTAGCAGAGATAAAAGCATTTAAGAATTTCTATTTGAACTAATTGTGAGGAAAACATAGATAACAACAGGAATTGAACACGGAGTGTATTTAAACAAGTTCTGGGCTATTCTTTTTCCCTGTTGTTAAGATTATGAAACATATATGATACTTACAAACATAGAAAAGACTAAACATAGTTAGAATAACTTATTGAGCCAAAGAGAGACACGAGAATTCTGTAGCAGAGTCCAACATCATCACATCCACAGTCAGAGGATCGAACAGTAATGCATTTCAATGCCCTTTGTATTAATCAATATCTGAGTTACAACGCAGTTCAAATGGGAGAATCACCAATCCCGAATACATTCTTTGGGGGGGGTATTTATTCAAAAAGAGAGTCTACAAAATATCTCAGTGATAAGATAAGGAGTAATAACTTCCTTCAGCTACTTTGTCAGAGAAATAAAGGCAAAAATGAAGGCAGGAGTTATTGTAGCTGTGTTGGCTGCTTTACTGATGAGATATTTTAGACTTTTTCACCCTGGAATTCGGCTGGCAGTTATGTCTTTGCTTTGCTTTCCCGTGTTGCTGTCATGATCTGTTACCTGCTCTGGATTTATCTTTAATGTGTCCTGATCCTAGCCTGAGCTCCTTCATTTATATATGCCACGTGTCTTGCCCTTTGACCAGCTGTGCAGGCAAAAAGGATCCGGATTTACTTAGGCAAAACTTCCAGCATACTTTGCCACCAACGTTCTATGGGCAATTGGTGTCTTTGTATCTTTATTAGTATCTCATCAGCTTCAGTATATCTATAAAAATTGGGCTTGACCTCAAACAGATGATTTATTTCATGTTCCATGAAAAATAATCCTTCCAATTTGTCATACAAGCTTTGTCCAGAAGGAGGTCCTGTGTTTTCTGAGCTGTTGGACGATGCAGTGGTCTGATTTGTCACATACATGTTCACCCGATGAGCATATTTCTGATGAGATAACAACTTTTGATTGCTTGTTACTAGATTGGGTAAACCCCTTTGCTGCAAGTTTTTCAATTTCTCTGTGAAGGTATTAATATCCATCTGCATCTCCTGACACCTTCTTTCTAGACTCTATATAAGAGTTCTCATCGTTAGCACCTTCTTTATTGTCAAAATGGTGCCTGTCCTTTCATTGATCTCTAAGGCTGCCAATTGTTCCTTGGTATTGGTGTTCAAAAAATGGATAAGTGCATTGGCCTGAATAGGCATATTTCCTAATGATGCCTAGACCCTTTGTATTTGTTCTTGTGCCCTGTCTATTAATTCCATTTTCTCATACATTGTCTGAATTGACCTCCATTGGTCAGTAATGGACTGGCCAATCTTAGTCCACAAAATCATTTTAATATCTGCCAGAGGTTTATGTAAGGTGAGATCCTTTTCGAGTGTTTTCACCTTGTTCTCCAGGGCCTTCACTTCTCTGGTCTTCTCTGCTACAGTCACTTTTGATTTGTCATAGCTCACTTCTAGCTTGGCTAGTTTTTCTTTTGTCTCTCTGATCTCTGACATTTGAGCTTCTAGCTCTTTCACTGCCTTCATCATTTCCTCCATTTTCATGTTGGTCTCAGGCTCTGTTGTTGTTGCTGCTGTAGCATCTATGGTATCAGTACCTATTGTTACTGGTGGTTCAGTGGGAGGAATTGCTGCTGTGTCTGTGGGGGAAGCAGAGACAATTGTTGGGGTTGTTTGGGGTGGCTGGGAGGTTGACATTCCCTGCTTAGTTTGCAATGCTTTCTCCAGCTCTTGCTCTATTTGTATTAGCCTTTGGTTCATTCTCATTAATATATCCATGACATCCTCTTCTGCCTTTTCTTGTGCTAGCTCTGCTGTTTGGGGATGCATGGTGATAGGTAGCTTCAACTGCTTTCTGAGGGCAGCAATATCCTCCTGCTTTTTTATCAATGCCTTGGTGGCCTTGGCATCCTTGGGATCATGTCCCAACTCAACAATTATTTCCTCCAGAGTCTTTATGTGGTTGTCTTTGGCTAGAGAAGAGATCTTCTCTAAGTCCAATTGAGCAGATGTGTTACTCAGTGACTCTTTCAATTGGTGGGCCAGCATTGCTTTGTCTGGCAGTGTGGCATAGACCATTTCACCTGTTTTCCTGTGTAATTCGATTTGATCCATTGGGTGAATGTCCTTGGCAAGGAACTCTTGATTGGTCCTTATGTAGTCAGTTGCAGACTGGGGCTGCTGAAATTTGGCCTTGAAATGATTGAAAATCATTTTTTCCTCCTTCATGTCATAGGCTGCCATTAGTCTATGCTATTTGGAGTGTGTCATCTTAAGAAACTGGTCATACAATTGAATTCTTAATGACTCATTCTGAGCCTTAATCTCCTTGAATGACTGCATGATGTATGATGGTTTCTTTGCTTGTGACCTTCAGGTGGAGACTTCCATTCCATGCTGTCTCCCTCCTTCTTGTCCGTGAGAGCTAGTAGAAGTCTGTTGGCTAACAGCTCTCTCTCCTCTTGGGCTTTCAGTAATGTCTTCCACAATGTCCTCTTTAGGAGGATCTACTCTTTGCCTCTTGGCCTCTTGCTGACCTGTTGACGCACTTGCAGGTGTGGTCTCTTCTCGGTCCCTTTTCTTGCTTTTCTCCTCAAGAAGAGGAGTCTGCAGTGCTGGTACCTCTAGTGCTTGTGTTTGTAATGAAGGGACTTTCCCTTGGCTGTGTTCCTTTGAAGTAGTAGGCTGCTCTTCCATGATTCCTTGTTCTGGCACTACCAACTCCTTGCCCTTTGTTGTCCCTGTTACTGGTGTAGTCCTTTCCTGGGCAACCTGTTGTGCAGTTGTGGCAGTTGATGAGCTCTCCCCAGTTGGCTGTGGCTGTTTGAATGACACGTGCCCACAAGATTCCATGTCAAGAGTTTTTTCCAAATCTTTCATGGTTTGTTCCATTTTTTCTTCTCCAGTTAACTCTTCAACTAGGGTGCCCTCCAACCACTCATCTTGGTTGGCATATTTTTCTATGTTAGGGATGTGGTAGTGTTCATAGGATGCTAGCCTATATTTTATCCTTCTTGCGTTGATGAAGCCATATGGGTTGTAGGATAGCCACCAAAAGCTTCTCTTGGGTCTGTATGTTTGACCCAATAGCTCATCAGCATCCTTCCATCCCTCTTTCTTGTTCATAACAAAGGGGCCTAATTGGTCTCTGAGTTTCAATTGGGCCTTTTTCTTTGTGCTATGGAAGTGGCTCAGATCTGAGTTGATGAATTGCTTGAAATATTCCAAGGCAAAGAGTCTCATTGGCACATATCTGAGCAGCATGTAGGGGCATAACTCACAGCCATATATCCTGAGAATAGTGTGATTTTGGTAGAAATACCAGTCACCTATTCTATAGTTCTTGGAGAGCTGTAGTATCCTTTGCATATCATGTGTCAGTCCGGGAGGAGGATTTCTTATCAAGAGGCAAGAGACAAGGTACACAAATAGATCAATAAACTCACAATAAGAGTAGGGAGAGGTGCGTATATCATGAAAGATTGGAGTCCAAAAAATAACAGACCTCCTCTCCCCTTTGTGGTCCAATTTTTTAATGGGGAATTGGAAGATATCTGGCTGGAAATATAAAAATAGATGATATATATAGG
Organism: Pinus taeda; assembly: GCA_000404065.3. Classification (NCBI taxonomy): domain Eukaryota; kingdom Viridiplantae; phylum Streptophyta; class Pinopsida; order Pinales; family Pinaceae; genus Pinus; species Pinus taeda. Next base: position 10,840 of record APFE030204273.1, read on the forward strand.
AAGAATATTTGAAGATTCCTTCCCTGTCTAGCCTCAACAATTGGTGATGCATCTTATTGGCAATAAACTTGGCATAATTATACCTGACAGCAGGGGGCTGCCCTGCAGTAAAAATAGATAGCATAACCAGTATGGTTTCATCAATGTGCTCACTTGTCTTGAACTCCAACACAAAAGATATCATAACAACCACTAACCTACCCATTTCAGTGAAGGAGGCATAATGAAAAGGAGGTGGGTGCTGGGGCTGGCTATCTGCCCTCATGAATAGTTTGGCAATTCTGGCTATTTCTGCGCTAGAAAGTTTGGGACCTTCATCCAGCAAGTACTTCATGGTCAGAGGAAACTGGTTGTGTGTTGGCTTAAGGTTCAGCATCTGGTTGATAGAGTCAGGAGTGATATAGAAAAGAGTAGTCCCATATGGACTTTTAACTGCTCTATTTGTTGGCTCATAGTTCTCAAAACAGAGGTGGATGATCTCAGGGAAGATGTTCACAGAGGGGAGGTAATATCTGGGCAAGTTTGATTCCCAAATACCACATACATCCTGTTGATTCAAGTAACTATTTCTGAGCTCGTAGACTCCCTGAAGATGGTTTTGGAAACCTTCAAGGTCTTGGATTAGGTAATCTTTATCAGCCAAGGGCAAATGCTCTAACTCTTTGTGGGGCGCATTGAGGGGGGTGATGTTTAGGGCCACTGGACCTTCCATGGCTTAGCTGTATTGCTTTTAGAATTAGAATTTTTGGCTCCGTGTAGGAAAAAAATGCGCAGGAAGATGGCTTCAAAGATTTCCCTAGGATTTTCACAATTAGAACTGGTTTGTTGGCTTGAATTAGGTTTTGTGGAGCGATATCAGCTGGAGAAGCAGGAGCAGTGGGCTTTTTTTGGCATAGTGGACTTCAATTGTGGGCAAAAGATGGCCTGGGAGGTTCTTTGGGCAGTTTATAGGTCTGGATGAGCTCAATTTCAGATCACTGTATGAATTTTCAGTGAATTTGGCACCTCAGAGGCTTATGGAGTATTTGTGGGCAGCAACACAGTGTTTTCTCCTTTAAATTGTGGGTGTTGGTGCTAAATTTACAGAGAAACTAACGGAAAATACGGTCAGGAGAAAATTGATGGTAAATACCTGTATTCTCGGTGAAATGGGCGACTTGCAGGCAACCAAGTGGGTCGAGGGGCTAAGCTGGGCACTGTGCTTGCTGGTACAGGTGCGCGGAGAAAACAAACAGAAAATGGTGAAAAACACCACATTTACCCTTTTTACCCACAAATTTTGACTTTGGCGGGTTATGGGCTCTTTTTTGGGATGACGTCAGCATGACGTCATTTTGTCGTTTAGTGGGTACGGATGTTGACATGGCATATGATTTGGTGGATGACGTGGTGGATGACGTGGTGGATGATGTTGTGGATAACGTGGTGGATGACGTGGTGGATGACGTCATCAGGTGACATGAGCATGACATTAGCATGGGGGGCAAGTGGTAAGCGATAATATCGCACCGCTTTTGTGGAAAAGTGGTTTTGGGGGAGGGGGCTTTGCACACACCGAGCGCTTGACACGCATCCTTGGTACGACAGAAATACTGCCCATCCCCTAGATGTTATTCTTTGGTAGGTTGGGGCTTCCGAAATCGCCAACTACCTTCAGATCTGGGAGCAGTGATCGGATGGCTGGTGGGCGATCGAGCTGGCGGGTCTTTTAACGGTGGTGGACCCACGTTAATTTTTATGTTTTGTAATGTTTTTCTGTGTATCTGCATACTTAGGAAAAGTGGGTTTTTTCAGACAAAATTGTGGGTTTAGGCTATTTATTTAGCCAAAGGCTATATAAATCCTGATGGGTGTGTGGAGGGTTGCTATTGGCCCTTGGTCGGCCAATGGCTCCCTAAAAAAAAGTAAAATATGGCTATAGTCAGCCCAGGGTGGGGGTACTTATTTTTTGGTGGTTTTTTTATGTATTTATATACTAAGGAGGGGGAAGCTATTCATAGGAGTTATATAGTAAGGTTAGTAGGTTAATATGATTGTGGGGGAGGGGTTTGTATGGCTTAGGCTAAGTTTTATAAAGTGAAAACTTAGGCCAAGGGGAGAGGAAAGTATGACAAATGGTGAAGCTTTAGGAAACCTTGGCAAGATAAAATAAAGACTTTTTACACAAGAAATGTGGCTTGTTTTACCTAGGTAAAACATCTTCTTACTTAGTTTTGCCATGAAATGAAGTAGGATAAAGGGGCTAAAGGTAATGAGCAGATCTCTTTACCGTTTGGGGGGAGTTTTAGTCAATGTTTCTTTGGGAAGATGAGGAGGGGAATTAGTCATGATCCATTTGATCTATAGCCACCTTTCCATGGTACCCCATGATTTTATGAGATGGCAAGTCATTCTAAAGAGCAAATTGCTCATAAACCATGCCTTTGTACCCTCAAAACTGCCTACCCAACCTAGTATACCTAGCATTTTTCTTCATTCTTATTGGGTGCACTTGAACTGGCAAACCCTGATTCTTCTCTTTTCTTTTGGCTGCCCTCCTATCTAAGTCTACCCTTATTTCTTCCAGGGCTCAAATTAAGTTGTTGAGACCCTTTTCTTCTCTACCTAACTACTAGCCTGCCAGGTTTAAATTGTTTGTGTAGACCTCCATTCTCTATTCTTAGACAAGTGAAATTCAAACATGATCTAGCCAGGATTAAGCTGTCTAGTTAATCATCAATTGTGGGACAAGTTAACCACCTATGCAGTGTGAAGATTGATCAATATATGGAACCTTTGCAGTATAAAAAGGATGAACATATTTGGCACTTCGCCAGTCAATCATGAAAAATGAAACCTATTGGTATAAGGAGCTAAAACTACCAACACCTTGACTCGGACTTACAGACGCTTCAAGACTTCGATCCTGAAAAATCCATTACAGTCCAAATCTAAAAGTACATACCAAAAGCTAACTTTCTACCCATAGAGCCTCACTTTACTTATACATTCCCATGGTCCACGGACCATAGGCAAGCTGACTTACTTTCTATTCTTCTATATTATTTCTTGGGCGGACAACCCTTTGACTTGATCTATTATATTTCGCGCTCCACATATTTCAGAATTTTTACAATATTTTCATCCTAATTTATAGGCTCTAAGCCCCCAAAACTGTTACACGGCACCTTTGCTACCCAACAACACCACCTCAACCACAGTTTAGCATGGAAAATTTAGTGAAGCTACCTTTGTTTAGGGGCTTGTGAAATGAGGGCCCACACTAGTTCTGGTTCATCGTAAAAGCTATATGGGAAGCTCAGGGCATGACAGATGATCACATGAAGGCAACATTAGTTAGTGCTTTGCAAGATGGTGCGCTAACTTGGTACATCAAGTACTGTAATGATAACCCAATCACTAGGTTGGTAGAAATCTAGACCATGCTAAATAAAGAGTTTAGTAGGCCTAAATCCGAGGCAGAGTCAATTGTGGGGTTCAAGGAAATCGCGATGAAACCAGGTTGAGACACATTGGGAATTGGATCAGAGATTGAAGTGTAAAATTCATGAAGCTAATATGAAATTAATAGATGGACAACACCATTGAAGACAGGCACCCCCCTCCCTACTTATGTATGTCAGGCTCCTTTTTTTCTTGGCTCAAGACCAAGACCAATAGGGCACCCCACCCCTCTGAGATTCAGGGGCTCCAGTTTGGTTCGTGGCTTTGCTCCTGCCTCACCTGAGGGTTGCACTATCACAACAAAAGATTACGATTCAGGTAGAGGCCTTGGAGATTGCAATAAGACTGCATGAAACACTGATGCAAGATCTGAATCTGGGGGTTCAGCAGATCCATGCACAGTTGCAAAATCTTTGCCTGAAATGCAAAGTTTGAAGCAGGATAGAATAGTTCAACTAGAGGTGTGTGGAGAGATATGTTGCCTGAAATGTAAAGGTGAGGAGCATGATGAAGACCACTCCCCAGTCTTTAGGAACTATATTGCACGAGGAGGACTGAGGCCTTTGAGGCCAGAAGCCCAAGCAGGATCGAGCACAGGGCCTGCATTGTGGTGCGCTATATGTCAGGTAGCAGGGAAACATATGACTGATAATTGTCATTTGCTGTAGAAGTTTCTACAAACACCACAACAACTATTGTGCAACTTCTATAGGACGGTAGGGCATGATGAGTGCAGCTATCAAAGTTATGAATTGATGATGGATAGAACACCCACCTATAGAGTTTAGGAAAAAATGCGACCTCTTGACTAGAGCGCTGTGATAGCGCAAATAGATTTTCAGGGGTGCAGACGGGGCCAAGGTGGAGGAGGACCTGGAAGAGGTTGGGGACAGTTGATTTGTTACAATTGCAGAGGAACAGGACACTATGCTCATGAATGCACTAACCCAATGTGTCTGTCATGAAAATATTGCACTTAGTTTCATCATGAGATGGAGGACTATCCTACACTGATAGCGAAGATACACGACAAAGTGGTGTTACCATTGCAACCGACTTAGAACTACAAATGTTGATGGATGAGCCTCGTGAAGAGGATCTGAATGTGAATATAGTGCTCCAAAGTGGAATTGCAATGGGTGATGATAAGGGGAAACATCCCAAAGACAACGCATGGGATTGCAAAACTCCTACGAAGGATGTTGAATTTGATTTGGAGCGCATATGCGAAACATTCATGGAAGCAAGGAAGAGCCTCACTAAGGCCTCTACCTCTGGGAGTCAGGATAATCTTGATCAGGAAATAGACCCTTCTATGCTTACGACCTTTCTAAAGACCTTCATGAAGCTATTGCGCAATAACAAGGCTATCAAGGGATTACAAGAACTTATAAATAGATGTGTTGGAAACACTCTAGGTGAACTGCACATGGTATAGAAGATTGGTAAGCATAAATAAAGGACAGGGCGTGAGATGAGACTCACTGCACAGATAGGAGAATACGAAATGGATTAGGTTATTCTGGATTTGGGGTCAGACACGAATGTTTTACCAAAGCAGAATTGGGAATGGATGGGGAGACCATGTTGCATTGGTATCCGATTCAATCAAGGATGGAAAATCAGTAGAATATCATCCCCATGGGATGACTACAAGGAGTAATTGTAGAAATTGAAGGCATGCGTGCATTGGCTGACTTTGAAGTGATAGACATTGTGGATGATAGTAACCCCTACGTTCCACTCCTTAGCATTGATTAGGCTACTGACATGAACAGGGTAATAAACCTAAAGAAGTGAAATATTATATTTGAAAAGAAATCGCTTCATGTAATAGTACCCCTAGATCCTGCTGAAGGATCGTGCTATACTGAACCAGTCCATGATTACGAGAGCGATGACGATTTGGAGTACATATATAAGATAATATTATGAGACCAAGATTGGGTGAATCTGACAGCAGATGGATGAATTACATGGGATCACGAGAGTTCCTGCAACTCAGACTCAGATGAATAATTAGAGTGTTGGCAAAATTGGCTACATGGAGTAACCACATTGGGCTGTAACATGATGACCCAGTCATTGTGCTGTGTTATTAGAGGTTAGAAATCCACCCACTTATGATGGCTTGAATGATGTGGATGTGTTTTTGGATGCATTTGAGAGGGAAGTACCAAAGAAGTAATGATTCCAGGCTTTGGAGTGGGCAGTGCATGCTACACTCGCGAGATGGTGGGGTATGCACAAGGGTAGCTTTGACGATTGGGGCAAGTGGAGAAGAATGACAAGAACATGCTTTGGGAAGCCAAAGGTACAAATGATAGACAAGTATGACTGGAAGGATGATTTACGTGCACGCTTGGCCAAATGGGCTAAGGCCAATGGAGCAAAGCCCCAACCTGAATGTTATGAAACCAACTCAAGAAAAGATAGAAAAGATAGATCAACGCCTTACAATTCAAACTCTTCGAGGGGAAAACCTTGTTTACATTACATAAATGAACAATTCTTGGATGATTCAAATGACAAAACCTCCTTTCTATATATAGGAGTCTAAGGAGTCACAATATAATCTAGTCGACCTAACAATAATAATATAAAGCCACAAAAATAACCATAGAGGGATTCTATGAGGCACAGTAATAACAATATGGCGGAAGTAGAGGCACAACAATATTAATAAGGGGTATAACTACAATAGTAATGGGGTAATCACTAGTATTATAGGGACCCAACAATCAGCCCCTTGGGGTTTTAATGTTAATCCCTTTGGTTTATAAAATTTTATCATTGAGTTTAGTAATTACTTGGGTTTATTAATCTGTTTGGTTTAATAGTATTCCCTAGGGTTTATAATATTAATCCCTTGGGTTTATTATTAATCTCATATGTTTTTATAATATTAATCACAAGAGTTTTAATATTCATCCCTTGAGTTTATAATATAGACAACTTTTAATATAGAAACTATATCTGAGTTTATACTTCTCTGATCCATAATGTTTAGAAGAATTTTTTTCAGAGAGATCACATGGAATATTTTCTTCAAGCCAACATTTTGAACCCCCTAGTGTGGTTCATCATCAGGGAAAAGGTGGAGTATCTAGTCTAACATTAACATATATATATATTATATATATATATATATATATAGGTGGAGATGCTTCATAGAAACCAAAACGAATTGATCCTTTAGAAAGTCAAAAAATCAAAATAAAATTAGAATTAATTTTTTTTTGAAACATTATAAAGTCAAAGTAAAATGAAAATGAAATCAACAACTATAAACATTCAAAAAAATCCTCATAAATTGAAATAAATATATAAGAGTGAGGATAATTGTTCCAATATATTTCTAAAACTTATAATATAATTAAATTTAAGAAAATAGGTTTCAATTTTTTTGAGAAACATTATTATCTTATTAAGTTTAGGAAAATAGATTTCTTAATTAAAATTCCATTGATATTATGCAAACGCCATCAATATTATAGAGTGAACGTCATTGTCCTGGAGCTAGTCTTAGCTTTCTGTTGACCACATTAAAAATTTTAAAGGCACCCTACAATGTTTAGTTTCAGTTTGATCAGTGTAGCAATCCATGTGGCATTGTGTCATCACTACTCTGGACTACAAATTTGACAACAATGTCCTCCTTGTCTTAACATGTATATTATGGTCTTTTATGGGAATGGAAAATTTTAATTCAAATATTTATGGTATACTGAATTTCAAATTTGATAATTGTGGTTTGAGTGGGAGAGACTAATTGGCATAGTAGTCTCAAGGTTGGGAGGAAAAGAAAAGAGAAGTAATGTCTGGTTGTAGAACGAAATAAGAAAACATCTGGGAGACAACGATCCATCTAATTGAAAATTTGTCGTGTTTAATAGTTAGACATTTATCATGTATGTTGATATAAATCTATGCATGGTAATCAGTACCAGAAAATAGAAATGAACTAGTTAATCTATTGTGTTTGCATAAAAAGTCCATAAATAGACATTTGATGCATCTAGATAAAGGATAGAATACTTAGTACTCAGTAAAAGGGAATAGCCAAATTCAGTAAACCATAACTAGAAACTGACAGAGATTTGTTAAAGAAATTAGCATGGCAATAAGATAAACCATTTAACCTAATTTAAATATTTATGCACTAACCAGAATGCCAAATCTTTATGTAAAAAGGAAAATCCCTAGTACTCAGGTATCAACCAAACATTGAAAAACAAGGAGTACTCAGGTATCAACTAAACCCTGAATAAAAGGACACAATGAACAATTGATTTCAAATAAATAATAAAGGAAATGTTTATATTAAATTACAAGAAAGAAAGTATTATGAATATTGGCCTATCAATATAAACTAGGTAAGCGACTAAGGGAGCTACAGTAGAAGGAATAATTTATAAAAGAACTGAACAAAATTACAACAGTAAACCCACAAAGATTCATCCTCTGTAACTTTCAAAAACCTAGCCTCTGGGAAAACAGGGCATACTATAGGGCTAATGCTACTTCGAATACGCAAACTATGTAGAAATTACAACATCAGTTTGACCAACATAATACAATTTTAAACATGATAAATCCCATGTAGAGAGACTGCAGGAAGAATTACCTTCTCCAGAATATAAACAAGGGTAAAAAAGTAAAAACATATGAAGAACTAAAATTTATTCGTAACATGATTAAGACTATCCAAAGTAACTTCGACAGAGGAATTTAATTGAGTCGGGCCAGGGTTTGAATTCATCAAACCCTCAGCATTATATACAATCGCCAAATCACCTGCCTACAGGACGACGTTAACCAAAATAATTATAGATACTCGAAAAACTGATAAAATAATAGAGAGCCACATAAAAACCCTTATCATTTACGAAATGTATACAGCCTCGCAACGACCGACAATGTTTAAACAAAAAAACTGATAAATACAATTACAACAGATATTTCATAACTCAGACTCTTTATAGAGTCGAAACCACAACCAAGTAAACCAAGCAGAGAATCGTTAGGCAACACAAATACCTGAAACAGGTGAGACTGTCATTACCATGTTTAGAGAGTTGAGCAAGGGTTCCCTCTAGCTTTTCTCCCAATGCTTTATCTCCTTAAGAACCCTCCACCCTAGCTTGGAGAAGAACCTAAGGTTAAAACCATAAAGAGCAATGAAACAAAGATTGAGAAACAACCATAGCAAATGAAACTACCCAGAACAATACTTGGTCTAACTTGACTGTAGAATCTTTCCTTTGCAGGAGACTGAGCCATCAAACCTAAAGCACATGATAAGTTAGCCGGAGCATTTATAAAACTTAAAGCGACCACAGTAAAGAATTTTGGAGGAACAGTTTCCAGCAAGCAGCTAGTGAATGGGAATATGTCAACGAAAAAGAAAATTTCCACAAAGTACGGTGAAGCCAATACCAGAAGAGGGAAAAATGAAAGGGCAGTCACACTATACTAAAGGCATAGAACCCCAAGGTTCTCCTCCACCATCCGATCCAAATGACAACTAGAGACCATTGATCCAGATTAAATCTCGAAGGCATCATTAGAGCGGTACAATGTTAAAGAATCCAGCAATGTGCCACCTCCACTTAGGCCAAGAAATATCTAGAAAGTTAATGCGAAGTGGGAGGTCGAATGGTGAAGAATTAGTTGCAACTCAGTAACCAGACAATCATCAAGGACTGAGTTAAATACAAAGTACATTGTTTAATAAATCAAAATGAGGGAATGACAAGTGGCTTGCAGCTCGACATAGAACTCTGTAGTGTATGACCTTCACACCTTAAGTCACAAGTTCTATATATCATAATCTGCATGATTGTATATGATTTATCATAAGAATTCAATGCTATATTGAGCCTGTTTATACATTAGTAAATTCATAGGTTTTACAAAAGTTCTATGTGTATCATAGGGTAGTTAAGTAAAAAAAATTTACTATGCATAAAGTAACTTGTGGATGTCTGACATGTGGTATCAAAGCACTCAAGTTGCAAAACTGAGGCCTTTCGAATATAATTAAATAATAGCATTGGTGATGTGCAAAGAGGAAGCCAGGAAGTAGTCAACATGACGAGAACTAGAAATCCACCACACAGATCCATAATGGGAACAGGGCCAACATCATTTCAAGAAGGAAATCCTGAGGTATGGGTGTACAGTTGGGTGACGAGCTACAAAACCAACACAACCATCATAGAAATTGTACAAGATTTGAAGGATGAGATGGCCTAGCTATAGGAAAATAACAAAAGAATGGTGCAGGATCAGGAAAATATTATGAAGAGTGTATCGAAGAGACAGAATCATCGACCACTAATTCCTAGCTCAGAGCACAAAAATATGATGAGAGAACAGGAATTTTGAACCGAGAATGCCTAAGCAAAAGGTGGAAAAGAGAATCATGAAGAAGAATCAGATAATGTGTCGGGGCATAAGAAACGGAAAAGAGAGAAAATGGAACTTCAAGGTGCATTTCAAAAAATAAAGCCTCCTCCCATTGATGGTGAATAGGAAGAGGCAGCGGAAGCCTGGCTCATCAATATGAACAAGTATTTTCAACTATATGAGTACGGCCATAATCTAAAGGCTTGCTTGGCAATCTTCTAGCTACAAGGGAAAGCCACCATATGGTGGGAGGAAGTAAAAATGGTTTGCAGAGCAAATGAACAAAGCATAACCTGGGAAAAATTTTAAAGGTATTTTAAAGAAAAATATCTACCCGAAAGATTTTATGATGAAAAGGAAAAGGAATTTCATGATCTTGGACTAGGCCAATTCTCTGTGGATGCGTTCATAACAAATTCACATCATTATTTTGCTATGTCCCTTACATATGCGAAGGAAAGCCAAAAGTGTAGTGGTTTATCAACAGTTTCTCACCGTTCATGAAATAATGACTAGAGTTTGATAACCCAAAGACCATGGATGAGGTTAACGAAAAGTGCGGATATGCTACTAGTAAAACAAACAAAAGGGAGATGCGGTGAAGAGACGGGTTGATAGAAAAGGGATAAAATTTACTTCCAGCCACAAGGGAAATAAGGGCACCACAGTCAACAAAGGATTGTTTAAAGGAGAAAATAACTGGAATGTGAATAGGAATCATCCTAGATTTAAGTTATCAGGTGAAGCAAAGGTGAAGGAAAAATTAGGCATAATGAAAGTAGAAGTGACCAATAGACCACCTGTACAGTGTTGGGGATGTAGAGGCCCACATTATGTCAAAAAATGCCCACACCGCAAAGGAGCTGATTAGATTTCACAGATTCAAGAAGCATCCAATGTGAGAGAAATGGCAAGAAGCATCCCTAAAATTAATGTAGCCCTTGAAGACCACTAGACAGAATTTCAACCAACTATGGCTGAATTCGAAGGTAAAGTTTTTTACCAAACCATATCCATTTTAATTGATCTCGGAGCTATCTTGAGTTACATTAGCCCCAAGATAGTGGAACAATGTTGTTTGCAGGCTGTTAAGTTTAAAAATCCTTGGTTAGTACAACCAGCCATGGGAGAGAAACTAAGGGTGTTGGCCAAAGTTAGTAATTGTCCACTAACATTAACTTATCAGTCTATCATGGCAGATCTGAATGTTCTACCCTTGGGCTCATATGACATCCTTATAGGTATGGACAAGTTAGATAAACATTGGTCCCTCATTAACTATAAAACCAAAACCATCAATTACCTGAATGAGAAAGGAGAGAGACAGGAAATTCAAGGTATTCAAAAACCTTTGCAATTAAGACCTGTAACAACCTCCCAATTAGAAAAAAAATGCATTATAAAAGGCTACTAGGTTTATGCAATACAAGTAGGGTATGCTGATTCTAAAGATAAAATTGCTTCTTTAGAGAATATTCCAGTGGTACAAAATTTTCTAGATGTATTTCTTGAGGAAATTCCAAGGCTACGCTCGAAAAGAGATATAGATTTCACCATTGATTTGATTCCAGGAGCTACCCAAGTCTCCCGAGCCCCTTACCGTATGAGTATACTGGAGCTAACATAACTAAAAATGCACCTATAGGAACTACTTGACAAAAGGTATATCCATCCCAGTGTGTCCCCTTAGGGAGCTCCAATGCTCTTCGTTATGTAGAAGGATGGAACCTTGTGAATGTGCATGGATTACCGCTAGTTAAATAATTTTACCATTAAGAATAAATACCCCGTCCCTCGTATGGATGAATTATTTGATCAGGTGAAGGGTGCAACCATATTCTCAAAGATCAATCTCTGCTTGGGCTACCACCAAATTAGAATAAAAGAGGAGGATATACCAAAGACTGCATTTAGGACTCATTATGGGCATTATGACTTCATAGTGCTACTCTTTGGACTAACAAATGCCCCAACGACTTTCATGTGCCTCATGAATAGTATATTTCATCAATTTTTGGACAAGTTTGTGTTAATATTTATTGATGATATACTAATCTACTCTCTTAGCATGGAGAAACATAAGGAACACCTCCATATTTTTCTGCAAGTCCTAAGAGAACACTAATTGTATGCTAAATACATCAAATGTGAATTCTTTAAAAAACAAATGCATTACTTGGGACATATCATTACCAAAGATGGAATCATGGTAGACCTATAGAAAATAAGAGCCATCATGGAGTGGTCGGTGCCAAAAGATGTAGCTGACATAAGATTGTTCATTGGTCTGGCCGGATATTATAGACAGTTCATGGAAGGATTTTCTAGGGTGGCATACCCTATTAACTCTCTACAAAAGAAAGGAAAAGCCTTTAGGTGGACCCCTGATTGTCAAAGAAGTTTTGATCAACTCAAACATTTACTCACCACCACGCTCATCTTGAGCATTACTGATCCCAATAAAGAATATGTGGTTTGTACAGATGCTAGCAAAGAAGGTGTAGGTGGTGTACTAATGGAAGAAGGAAAAGTTGTTGCTTATGAATCAAGGAAGCTTAAAGAATATGAGTAAAGGTATTTAGCCTATGACTTAGAGTTGACAACAATTATCCATGCCTTAAAGATGTGAAGACATTACTTGATGGGTAAGAAATTTCTGTTAATGAATGATTATCATACTCTAAAAAACTACTTCAGACAACCCACTTTGAATGTTAGGCAAGCTCATTGGCCTGACTTCTTAAGTGAATTCGATTTCGAAATAAAACAATTGAAGGGGAAAGAGAATTGTGTTTTGATGCCTTAAGTCAAAAGGTAAATTGTTTGCATGAAATGTCTTTCAACGAATCATGAACTAATTTTTATGAGCAAATTTGAGAAACAACCATGCAATATTTAGAATATAAACATTTATGGAAGTAAGGTAAAACATTGAACAAACATGAAGAACAATTAGGTTATGAGGTAAATTCCGATGATTTGTTGATTTATAAGAAAAGGTGTTAGGAATCCATTTCACAAAAAGATAGAAAAGATAGATCAACGCCTTAGAAATAAGCGTCTTCAAGAGGGAAATCTCCTTTACATTACATAAATGAATAATTCTTAGATGATCCAAATTCCAAGGCCTTTCTCTATATAGGAGTCCAAGGGGTCATAATATAATCAGAGCCCACATAACAATAATAATTTAAGGGCACAATAGTAATAATAGTTGGTTTTTATGGGGCACAATAATAACAATATGGGGACTACATGGGCACATCAATATAATAAGGGGGTTGTACTAATAACAATAACAGGTTACTCTAGTAGTATAGGGACCTAACATGCCCCTCTCCTTCAAAAAGTGTTATCCTCGAATCTTGAGTTGTTCTTGATGCTTCTATATAAAATTATTGTCCTCCCATGTGGAATCTTTAGCGGGTAAGTTTTTCCACTTGATGAGATACTTTGAAATTAATCGATTTTGTAGCAGTCGAGTTCTTGTTTTTATGACTGCTTCAGGTTCCAATACAACTTTTCCTTCCTCGTCATGTTCTGGCAATATTGATTGAATTGGAATCTTCTGCAACTTTTGAATGAGTGGCCACACTTCTTCATCCTTATTCCATTCATCCCTTGCTTCATTTATCCAATCTGGTTGGATAATATAAATAGCATAAAACAATGCTTCCACATCCTTATCCTTTCTTGAGAGTGCATTTGGAACAAAATAATTCTTCCCTTTTTTGTAGATGATTTCCAAGTCATAACCCAACATATTTGTGACCCATTTTTTCTATTCCTCTAAAGATAATCTTTGTTCTAAAAATTATTTAAGACTATAATGATCCATTTTTACCTTGAATGGTCTTCTGTTGCGTTGTGTATTTCTTTCCACGACTACCCCACATAGTTAACCAAGGGGTTAGAAGGGGGGTAGACCTCCCCCTTTGTTGCGTCGATTGCGTAGCCAGGGGGGTTATAGGGGGTTTGAGGGGTGAAAGTAACCCCACTCTATATTAGGTTGGGTGGACCTACCTATGTTTTTGTGCATGATTTTTTGCACATGGTTTTGGACGCGATGGTTTTCGGTCCATGGTTTTGGAAGCGGTGGTTTTTGGTCCATGGTATTGGATGCTTTGGCATGTATAAAAATGTATTGTAACATTGAAAGGAACATAATGAAAAATCAATATGGCAGTCTTGGCTTTGGGATCTAGGGGAAAATCTTTGTGTATATGTGTTTTATGTGTTATATTATCACATTGTTTATTTTCTATGTTTTAAGAATTCGTATGCAGGTAATTTATGTACGGGATTAAAACCTACATTTGGTATCAGAGTTGTTTTGGCTTTTAAGGGAAGCCTTTGTTGCAGAAGGGTTTCGCTCGGGCCTGTGGTAGACCCTGTTCAGTGGGAGATCTGTGGGGTCGATTCTAGTGGTGAAATAAGATGGTGAGCAGTGGAAAGATAGAGATCGAGAAATTTAATGGTCAAAGTTTTGAGTTATGGAAACTCAATATGGAGGATCTATTGGTGGATAAAGATCAGTGGATTGTGGTAGATCCATGTACTAAACCAAAGGAAGTGCCGATGAAGAATAGAAGAAGTTGGATCGGAAGGCTAAGAGCACAATACAATTGTGTGTCTCGTAATCAGTATTGCTGAATGTATTAGGGGAAGCTACGACAAAGGCTTTGAGGGACAAGATAGGGACTTTGTACTAATCTAAGTCTCTGGTAAATAAACTATTCCTACGGAAAAAGCTGTATAACCTGAGGATGAAAGATGGAGACTCGGTGATAGAACATCTGAAAGCATTTAATACTATGGTAAGTCAGTTATCATTTGTTGATATTAAAATTTCTGATGAAGATAAGTGCATCAGTTGGTTGTGTTCTCTACTAGATTTGTGGGATAGTCTGGTTATTGCAATAGGTAGCAATGCAACTGCCTTGCAATTTGATGAAATAGTCTCATCCTTGCTGACGGAGGAGATGAGATAGAAAAATATAGAGCCAGAATGGTGATGCCTTGTCTGTACGAGGATGGTCCTAGAACAGAAACAAAAATAATTCATCGAGTGGGAAATCTAAATCTAGAGGCAGATCTAAATCTCCATGAAAACCTGTAAAGGTGGTGTGTTGGAAATACAAAAAGGAAGGGCACTACAAAAGGGAGTGTAAATCTAAAACTCCTGACAAAGGAAAGAGATCTGATGATGCTTCTTCTGCATAGGTGAAAACCACCTTAGATGAAGGTGGGCATGTGTACCTAGATTTTTCAAGTACACATGTAGATCATGAAGCATGGTTGATTGATTTAGGTGCATCCTTTCACTTCACTCCCCATAGAGAGTGGTTCTGTGAGTATGAGAAATATGAT
>APFE030204273.1:29513-110894 GCA_000404065.3 Pinus taeda
CAAGTGGGTATGTGTTTAACCTATTTGGAGGTGCAGTCAGTTGGATGAGTAAGAAACAATCTGTAGTGGCACTATCAACTACAAAGGCAGAATACATGGTGGCCACTCATGCAAGCAAGGAAGCAGTTTGGTTGCAGAGATTGTGTTCAAGTATGGGGTTAATGTAGGGAGCTATAAGGATAGACTATGACAGCCAAAGTGCAATTTTCTTGGCAAAGAACCCGGCATATCATTCAAAGACAAAGCACATTGATGTTCAGTATCACTTTGTGAGGGATATGATAGAAGACAAAAAGGTGTTGTTGGTAAAGGTGGACACTTTGAGAATACTGCAGATGCATTGACAAAATCTGTGAGCTCTGAGAAGTTCTCTTGGTGTAGAGAAACAATGGGCATTGCAGGGCTAGATAAATGACTAAGCTCTCATGTGGCTCCCTGTGGAAAGAAAACAACAAGTGGGAGAATTTTCATTTGTGTTATATTCTTTCCACGACTAGTAGTTAACTAGGCGGTTAGAAGGGGGGAAGAGCCCACCCTTCATTGCAGCGATTACGGAGCGGGGGGAGGTCACAAGGGGTTTCAGGGGTGCAGGTAACCCCACTCTATGGGGTCTGGGGTTGTGCCCCTGATTTTTTTTTTTGGAACCTATATTAGGTTGGGTGGACCTACGAATGGTTTTGTGCATGATTTTTCGCACATGGTTTTGGACGTGATTGTTTTCGGTCTATGGTTTTGGATGTGATGGTTTTTAGTCCATGGTATTGGATGCTTCGACATGTATAAATATATATTGTAACATTGAAAGGAACAGAATGAGAAATCAGTCTGGTATTCCCTATTTTGGAATCCAGGGGAAAATCTTTGTGTACATGTGATTTATGTGTTATCCTCTCGCATTGTTTATTTTTTGTGTTTTAAGAATTCGTATGGAAGTAATTTTTGTACGGGGTTAAAACCTACATATTCCCATTAGGTAAGGTCACCATTTCTTAAGTGCATGTAGTATTGCCAACATTTCCTTCTCATAAATAGCTTGCCTGAGATGTAGCCATAAAAATACCCAATTTCCTACATCAAAACTTCTTTCACTGGGATGTTTATCTACCTGATGTTTCATTTAATTCTACACGAAAGTGGTGTTATCCTTTAAAAGTTGGAGAACTTTTTGTTGATGCTCGATGTGATCTTTCAATGCTTGAATCTTTTTCTTCTTGATATGTCCTTCTATCTTGAGAGTTTGAGGAGTGGTAATTTCTTCCAATGCATTACAAGATATGGTCAAATTCATTTCTTGATGCACGATGTGATGTTTCACTTCTTGAACATATTTCTTCTTGATATGTCCTTCTATCTTGATAGTTTGAGGAGTGGTAATTCTTCCCAATGCATTACAAGTTATGGTCGGATTCATTTATTCTTTCTCGATGTGATCTTTCACTTCTTGAACCTTTTTCTTCTTGATATGTGCTTCTATCTTGAGAGTTTGAGGAGTGGTAATTCTTTCCAATGCTTTAAAAGATATGGTCGAATTCATTTCTTCTTTCTCTGGGGTTTGTTCCTAGTGTATATCCTCTTGTTTTGATGTTTCTTGATCCTTTTCTTCCTCTTCTTCACAATCTATGTAAAATAATTTCTTCCCAACACATTTATGACCTTTACTGTATTTGTTATCATAATTGTAACAAATCCCTTTTTATTCATTTTTCTTCCAATTGTTGTGGTGTCAACCTCATAGGTTGTGGAAGGCTAGGAGAAACTACACTTCAATATTTATCGTTGTGAGGGGTAGACTTCCTTGTTGCCATAATTTTTATTTCCACTTTTCTTGCCTACCTGAATACCTTCTCCAATGAATCAGGTTCCCAAAGATGACCCTCATGTTGAATTTTATCCTTTAAAGTCCCTATGGAGACATCAATCCTATGCTTCTCTCGAACATCATTTTCCCTTGTATTCAATTTTTGAAAGTCCTCAATGTGCTCTACCATTGAATAGTTTTGTTTGAGATTTATCAATTGGCTAAAGAAGGTGTTTCTCTTTATATCCTCATAATGTGCTATCATTTTCTCCATGAAAATTGACCACGTAACAAGTGGCTTATGAGAACAAAGCACTTTATACCATAAAAATTGATCTGGTTCTAAATATCAAGATGCAATACATACCTTTTGTAACCGTTGCACCTCATGTAAATCAAAATATTGCTCCATCTAGTATCCAATTTACGGGATCCTACCATCAAACTTCCTCACATCGCCTTTTCTTTATTTTAGGAGATCAATCTTAAAATGACTGTAACTCTATAATTACAGATCTCTAAGTTCTAGGATTGTGTTGTCTATTAGCACTATGAGTTCTCTTTCTAACCCCACAAGTCTGATCAAGATTGGATTTTGTAAGGAGGAGTTATGTCAAATCTCCCATGATGACTTGATTATAGACTATTCAGTAGAATGTGCTTTTACGAAGTGCCACATGTCACTATTGTAACCTTAGGATATGAAACCAATACACTAAAAACTACAATTTGTCCTATTCCTGTAACTTCTTAGGAAATTTCAATCTGATGCCCATAGAAAAAGTTATAACGATTGTCTCAAGGTTACCTGTTTATGATGTAATTAGGAAGCCTACAAAAACCTTAAATTTCTTCGACTGTATCTCCAAAAGTATAGAAAAAAAGATCTAAAATTCAGGCTTGAGCTTCACCAAAATTGTGGCTCAAATGGGTTTTAATTTTAGAGTCTAAACCTTCTTTGAAATAAATGTATAGTGAAAAGTCCACGGTGACCTATTTGAGATGAAATTTTGGAGCTTGGAAAAACCCTAACTTCCTCAGATCATTTCTCCTAAAATATAGCAAGACAAGATTTAAAATTCGGACATGAGGTTCAAAACGGTTTCTTCTCAAATGGGTTTTTGTTTTAGCTTCTGAAACTTTGTAGTGAATCAGTTATTGCGAACATTCTACAATGACTTGTTTGGAGCAGTGAAACCCTAGAATCCAAAGCTCTAATACCAAATGTTAGGAAACCAGCTCAATAAAAGATAGAAATTATAGATCAACACCTTAGAAATAAGCCTCTTCGAGGGGCAAACCTCCTTTATATTACACAAATGAACAATTCTTAGATGATTCAAATGACAAGACCTCCTTTGTATATATAGGAGTCTAAGGGGTCATAATATAATCAAAGCTGACATAACAATAATAATGTAAGGGCACAATAATAAAAATAGTGGGCTTCTATGGGACACAATAATAACAATATGGGGACTACATGGGCACATCAATATAATAAGGGGGTTTTACTAATAAAAATAAGGGGTTGTACTAATAAAAATAAGGATTTATGTACCTAACCAGAAAAATCTAAAAAATCTAATTTTAGATAAATATCATAAGATTCTTTATGCAAGCCACCTCGGGTACCAGGAAATGATTACTGCCATTAGAAAGGAATTTTTCTGGCCTAGTATGAAGAAGGAGGTAGCAGAATATTCAACCCACTGTTTGGAATGCCAACAAGTAAAGGTAGAGCACCACCACCTAGCAGGATTACTCCACCTAATGCCTATTCTTGAATGGAAATGGGAAACCATATCCATCGATTTCATTACGGACTGCCCAAGTCTAAAATGAAAAATGACTCAATAATGGTCGTAATGGGAAAATTGAGCAAATCTTCTCATTTCATACCAGTACAATCAACTTATAGAGAAGCACAAATTGCTAAGATTTTTATGCAAAATATTTTTAAGTTGCATGGAGTACCCAAAATGATCATCTTCGACCGTGATGTGATCAACGTTATGGAAATCTCTATCTGAAGGATTGGGCATGCAACTACACTTTAGCACTGCTTATCATCCTCAAAAGGATGGACAGACGGAACGATTAAACCAAGTAGTAGAACACATGTTGCGGACATATGTAATGCAACAACCATCGAAATGGGAGGACTACCCACACTTCGTAGAATTTGCATATAACAATGGGTATCATACATCCTTATAGATGAGTCCCTTTGAAGTGTTATATGGGCGTAAGTGCATGACACCCTTGAGTTGGAGTGGTCTAGAGGACAAATTAATGCTAGGGCCAAATATGTTAGAGGAAATGGAAGAGATGGTTAAAAAGGTACGAGCTAGTTTGAAATTCACTCAGGACCAGAAAAAGAGCTTTGCAAATAGGAAAAGAAGTTTCCAGGAATTCCAAGTGGGATATCACATTTACATCTGAGTATGAGCGAAGAAAAACACCATGCAATGGCCTCGATGTGCTAAAATAGCACCCCGATTCTGTGGCCTTTTCTAAATTTTAGCTCGAATCATTAAAGTGGCTTACCAGCTTGCCTTACTGAGCCATATTTGTGTCCACAATATTTTTCACATTTCTATACTTAAGAAATACATTTATGTTGCTAACCACATAATCAGTTGGCAAAAAATTCACGTAAAATATATAGCAAGTTTTTTCCTTCTCAATTCAGACTTACTAAACAAGTTGGTTTATGATTTAAATTATTTATTGCTATATATAGGTCGAACCAGAAGGCGAGTTCTTGGTCGAATATCTGGTTATATTCGATCGGAGAGAAGTACCACAGCGGAAATGAGTTATCGCCCAGGTGAAAGTGTAGTGGCAGCACTATGGGCTGGAGGAGGCTACCTGGGAAGATCAGCATGGTATGAAGGAGACCTTTCTAGATTTATTTTTAGAAGGAAAATATCAAGACAATGTTACATCTTGGGGGGGAAGATGTGATATCCCCTTACAATGTAAATATTTAAATTACTGCAGATAAACAAAACTGTTTATTATTTTAATGTTATAACAGAACTCTTTCTTGAATTAGTTTGTGAAAAGTAAAATAGCAGTTATCTGTAAATATTATTTTACATGCGGAAGTAGTTAGGTTTGACAGTTACCTGTCCCTAATTAATTTCCTGAGGATTTATTCAAGAAACATAAAGAGGATAGGGGTATCTAAGATCAAGGCGAATGATGAGACAAAAGGAAATTTGTGGTGAATTGTCAGGCAGTTCAAGTAGTTTTATGTGGCTAGGTTTAGGTTGGACTAGATAGCGGTGAGACTATGAGTTCTGATAGAAAACAAAAAGAAAGTTCATGTATTCAAGAACAACTCAGTGGGGCGGGGGGGGCGCGGGGGCGGCTAACTGGCATAGTAGTCTCAAGGTTGGGAGGCAAAGAAAAGAGAAGCACGGTCTGGCTGTAGACTGAAATGGGGAATCATCTTGGAGACAAGGGCCCAGATAAGTGAAAATTACTCATGTTTAATAGATAGACATTTATGTTGTAAGTTGATATAAATGTATGCATGGTAATCACTACCAAAAAATAGAAATGGACTAGTTAATCTATTGTATGTGCATAAAGAGTCCATAAATAAATATTTCATGCATCTAGATAAAGGATAGAATACTGAGTACTAAGTAAAAGGGCACAACCAAATTCAGTAAACCATAACTAGAAACTGACAGAGATTTGTTAAATAAATTATCATGGCAATAAGATAAACTATTTAACCCAGTTTAAATATTTATGTACTAACCAGAATGCCAAATATTTAAGTAAAAAGGCAAATCCTGAGTACTCAGGTATCATCCAAACCCTGAAAACAAAGGAGCACTCAGGTATCAACTAAACCCAGAATACAGGGACAAAATGAAGAATTGAATTCAGTTAAATAATAAAGGAAAATGCTTATGTTAAATTACATAAAAGCAAGTATTATGAACACTCACCTATCAATATAAATTAAGTAAGCGACTAAGAGAGCTTCAGTAGAAGCAATAATTTATACAAGAAGTGAAAATAATTACGACAGTAAACCCACGAGGATTCATCCTCTGTATCTTTCAAAACCCATGAGGATTCATCCTCTACTTTCAAAACCCTAACCTCTGGGAAAATAGGGCATACTACAATACTAATGCTACGTCGAATACGTAGGCTATGTAGAAATTACAACATGAACTTGACCAATAGAATACAACTTTAAACATGATAAAACCCACACGGAGAGATTGTGGGAATTATTAACTTCTCCAAAATATAAACAAGGGTAAACAAGTAAAAACATATGAAGAACTGAAATTTATTCATAATAGCATTAAGACTCTCCAAACTAACTTCGAGAAAAGAAGTTAACCGAGTCAGGCCAGGGTTTGAATTCACCCAACCCTCGACATTATATACAATCACCAAATCATCTACCTATGAGATGGAGTTAACCAAAATAACTATAGATACTCGTAAAACTGATAAAACAATAGAGGGACACATAAAAACCCTTATCATTTACCAAATGTATACAACCTTCCAATGACCGATAATGTTTAAACAAAATTACTGATAAATATAGTCACAACAAATATTTCATCACTTCAGACTCTTTATAGAGCTGAAACCTTAGTCGAGTAAATCGAGCAGAGAATCGTTAGGCAAAGCAAATACCCGGAAACGGATGAGACTGTGATTACCATGTTCAGAAAGACGAGCGACGGTTCCCTCAAGCTTTTCGCCCAACACTTTATCTCTGCAAGAACCCTCCACCCTTGCTAGGAGGAGAACTGAAGGTTAAAACCATAAACAACACCAAAATAAAGATTAAGAAAGAGCCATAGTAGATGAAACTACCCATAAGAGTACCTGGTCTAACTCAACTGTAGAATATTTCCGCTATAGGAGATTGAGCCATGAAACCCAAAGCACCTGATAAGTTACTTGGAGCATTTAGAAAACTTAAAGTGGCCACAGTAAACAATTTTGAAGCAACAGTTTCCAACAACTAGCTAGTGAACAAGAATACTTGAGTGAAAAGGAAAATTTCCACAAATTACACCGAAGTCATTTCTAGAACTAAGGGAAAAATGAAAGGGTAATCTAACTGTACTAGAGGCATAGAACCCCAAGGTTCTCCTCCATCATCCCATCCAAATGACAGCTAGAGACCATTGATTCAGAGTAAATCTTGAACACATCATTGGAGCAGTACAACATTAAAGACTCCAGCAAGGTGCCACTTCCACCTAGGCTGAGCAGTAGCCAACAAGTTAATACGAAGTGGAAGGTCAAATGGTGAAGAATTAATTGCAGCTAAGTAACCAAACAATCATCAGGGAGTTAGTTAAATACAAAGTATATTGTTTAATAAATCCAAATGTGAAAATGACAAGTGGCCTATGGTTCGGCAAAGAACTCTCTAATGTATAACCCTGACACCTTGAATCACAGGTTGTGTATATCATAATCTGCATGATTGTATATGAGTTATAATAAGAAATCAATGCTATATTAAGTTTGTTTATAATAAATAATTACATTGGTAAATTTATTGGTTTTACAATTAAATTCTATGTGTATCATAAGGTAGTTAAGTAAAAAAAATTTACTATGTATAAAATAACTTGGGAATGTGTGGCAAAAAAAATTAATTGTTTGAGGTAACTCCCTCTCTCAAATTTCCATATATTTCCAATACCCAAAACCTATTTCCATATATTTCCATAACCCCAAAACCTATAATATAATTCAATTTAAGAAAATAAGTTTCAAAGATTTTGAGAAAAAATTATAATCTAATTAACTTTAGGAACAAGATTTTTTAATTAAAAAACGCTGCTAACATTACAGGGAATGCCCTTTGGTTGTCCTGTACCTAGTCTCAACTTTCTGTGCGCCTCATTAAATAATTTAGAAGCACCCTACAATGGTTGATTTCATTAGTGCAGCAGTCCGTGTGGAGTTGTGTGGTCACTGCTCTGGACTATAAATGCTGACAGCAATGCCCTCGTCATAACAGGCATATTATCTATGTTTTTTAATTGAAAATTCTAATTTAAATATTTCCTGTATTATTAATTTCAAACTTGATAACTATGGTTTGAGTTGTTCTGTAAATGGATTTATATACTAAAAAGAAAAATTAAAACAAATTTCCTAATATTTCAAAAATTAATCTACACTTTCGAATTCTAGCATATTTTCAAAACTTAAGTTTAGGAAAATAGGTTTCAAAAAATTTGTGGAGAAAATATAATCTAATTAAATTTAAGAAAATAGTTTTCTTAATTAAAAGTTATGGAAAAACGTCATTAATATCAGATAACAAAGACCTAGCGAAGACTACTTTGGTTGTCCTCGAGTTAGTTTTAGGTTTTTAGTAGTTAGTTGTGGGGTTATTGTATAAGTAATTTTTTAATTATTTTAATAGTATGTGGGTTTTGAGTGGGTTTAATAGTTAAGTGTATGTGTTTTTTTGAACTATATGGTGAATTGGTAACTGCAAGTCCTAATCTATGGGAGACCCAGGATCATTCCTCGTAGCTGCCTCTATAACACGAGGAGTATATCCAACCAGGGATCCTATAATTTAAGAAAATAGATTTCTTAATTGAAAGTTACGGAAAAACATCATTAATATGAGATAGTGAAGACCTAGCGAAGACTACTTTGGTTGTCCTCGAGCGAGTTTTAGGTTTTTAGTAGTTAGTTGTGGGGTTATTGTATAAGTAAGTAGCATGTGGGTTTTGAGTGGGTTTAACAGTTAAGAGTGTATTTTTTTTAATCACATGGTGAATTGGTAACTGCAAGTCCTAATCTATGGAAGACCCAGGATCAATCCTCGTAGCTGCCTCTATAACACCAGGAGTATATCCAACCACGGATCCTATGATTTTAGCAGAGCAGACACACATGCCGCCAAGCCGGGATTGGGGAATCTGCCCCTTCCAACCAAGGATCCTATGATTTTAGCAAGAGCAGACACACGTGCCGCCAAGACGAGATTGGGGAATTTGCCCCTTTAGCTTCTAGTGCTGCCAAGAAGGGATTGGGGAATCTGCCCCTTTAGCTTCCACCACAGTAGGTCAATGTACTCAATGAGATTTGAACTTCGGTCTCCCAGGCTTCGCCCCAGTGACTTACCGTTAAACCGCACATCACTATACATGTGTTTTTTTTAAAAAGCAACAAGTTAAAAACCAAAAAGGTAGAGTATGTATGCCTTCATAAACTTAGAAGTCAAATAGTTGCGAGGGAAATGAGTCCCTTGTCCCACAAATAAGGAAATCTTATACACCAATTTGATATCTGGCTTAGCTATAATCTCAACAACAACAATAACATATATATTATAAATTTCATTTTGAAATTAAAAATTTTTTATTTAATATTTATAATATATTTAATTTCAAATTTTATTTTAATTTAGATATTTATCCGGGGAAAAATTTTAAATAACAAAATATTGCCATTTCTAAAATCAATGTATAGGAGTGTGATTAAGTGTTTGAAATAGCTCCTTTGCATCGAATTCCAACATATTTCCAAAAAGCTATAATATAATTAATTTTAGAAAAACAATGAGCAAAAAAATTATACTCTAATAAAGATTAGCAAAGATAGATTTTCTTAATTAAAAATTAAGAAACAGCCTTAATATTATACAGCGAAGGCCCTTTTGTTGTCCTGGCTCTAGTCTGGAGCTAGTCTTAGCTTTATGTGCACCGCTTTAAAATTTTTAAAAGCACCCTACAATGGTTGATTTCATTACCATAGTCGTCCGTCTGGCGTTGTGTGGTCAGTGACTACAAATCTGACGGCAATGTCCTCAAACGCACTCCCTTCCACTAGCTCTCTCATTTTGTCAGACACGAGATTCTCGTCGTATTCCTTCCTTTTCCTATAAAGAATACTTTGTGTACTGCTTGGAGCTGTCATTTCACAGCCAACTCATCATCTTCAATCCATGGTATATAGTATGTAGCAACAGCATAACCTATCAGTGCCTGATGCTTCGTGATACAGCTGGCAGATCTTGAAAACTCTCCCAAAATATTTTCTCTGGTTCCTTCTGTCTTTCCTTGTCCATTCCAAAACAAGCTGCGCAGTCCAACTCTGGCACAGAATTGTTTGTTTCTCGATTGAGATGGAGATGACAGAAAATTAGCGAAGAGCGAGCTTCATTTAGAATTTTGTGCAAAATATTTGCAGAAATTTGAATCCAGTTCATGTATATTACTTCATTTGTCTATTATTGTGAAGTCCAGGAATATTGAGAAAGCCAGAAGACCACGGAAATGTTTTGGTTGCCAGAGTTTTTCAACCTGTGATTTCACCCTTCAGTACTGTCAACGTATCTGCTCCCGACCCTGTACTATTGTAGCATGGCAGCTCTCAATACAGCTGATTTTGAAGTCTGCCTTTAATAGAATGTCAAGCAATATATGAATCTTCCTAAACGCATATTTTTGTTTGAATAATTTAGATATCCAGCTTTGCTATTTGCCAACGTGAAAGCCTGAGGAGTACTGCAAATTCTGATGCATGTACATTTCAATGGTTTTCTCAAAGGTTCTCTAACTCCCGTATCCTTAATTCGATTTGCATAAGGAGATTTTGTTGTCGAATAGAGAGATTTTGTTGTAGTTGTTGAATGGTTTCCTCAAGGGTTTTCTAAGCATATCCAATTTGAGAACAAAATTCCACTGCTGACCTTCTGTCGATTAAAGATGGTTCCCGCTAAGATCATTTATGTAGTCCCTAAAAACCATGTCAAAATCAAGGACGACAGTATCACTTTTATGTAAATATTATTTTTTATATTTTATATAAGTTACCTTTATTATATAATAATTACCAATTATATAAATGTGCTAACTATGTAATATATATTAATAAAAAAACATTCAGTTAACTTACAAACTATTTAGTCAAGCTTTAAACACAAAATATGGTTATATATACGGTATGAGCTAACGAGCTTGCCATAGGGCATTAAATGCCCGCGTAGCTGGAAGCTCGATAGCCCGATAACACGCACGCGGTGACTAGATAAATAAAAAATAACACCACTAGATAAATAAAAAATAAGCGCGTGTGTGTTATTGGGCTATCGAGCTTGCAACTAAGCAGATATTTAATACCTTATAGCAGGCTGTTAGCCCTTGCCATATATATACTAACCCTTTAGTGACAGTAACTATGAATAAATACTATAAATATTTTTATAGTTAAATTTATATTTATTTAAAATAAATTTTAATTAAATTATATAAATTATATAAAATATAATATTATCAAATTTAATATAATTTTTATTGCTTTGTAATATTAATTAATTTATTTTTTAATAGTTAAGATTTATTTATATAAAGGGTTAATTGAGAGTTTTATGTATTAATATGGTTTCCATAAAATCAAATTATTAATAAAAATGCCAGTAATCTTAAAGGATTTAATAATATTAAGTTTGGGGAGAATATAGATATTACACACCTTATTTAAAATTAGTTAGGTTTTCTTTTATGGTTTCGTCTTTTAGTTGTATTTTTTGGTTAAATTATTTTTAAATTTAGGGACGAATTATTGAAATTAAGAATGGAATTACATAGTTGAACACAATATAAGTTTCGTAAAAATTTAAGATTTTATTAAAAAATTTAAAGTATTATAAAAATAATAATAATTTAAATTTTGTCTATGTGGTTTTGGATAGATGGTGATTTGGTGTTTTGTTAAGGCACTCCTTCATGTGAGGTCACCCGTTCAATTGCCCGCTGAGATCAAGGTTGTCTTGGATAGATGGTGATCTAGTGCTTTGTTAAGACACTCTTTGATGTGAATTCACCGGTTCAATTGCTCCCTAAGATTAAAACAATATATTAAATATGATAAAAATATAATCCTTCCAAACTTACAAAAAAAATTGAACTCCACATTAAAATTCAAAAATTAAAACTTGCAATTATAAAAATAACATTAAATATAAAAGTTATTTACTAACTATTTTTTTCAAACAATCAAACAAGCAGTTAAATTCTTATTTAGAAAATAAAAAATAAACATTAATTATTTAATTAAAATTCGAGGTTGCCATGCTTAATAAGAGGGCTTTTTGGTTTTTTAGTTTTGAAATACATATTTAAACCTATGAAAAATCCCGAAAATATTCAATATAAAGATTTAGTCAATTAAATTCACCCTCCATCAGATTTTATAGAAACTTCGTCCAAAAAGATACGAGATAGAAAGGAAACATTAGACCATCTTTTTGTACTTTACTTAAAAACACACCACATGTCACGCCAGCTTAATTTTTACATAATCTGTATGTGATTAAGCAAATACAACTTTGAAGAATTTATTCCTTGTACATTTGGGCGGGTTGTAAGAACCGCTTAAGGTCAGCATTGTATAGCATCTACATATCAAGCTAATACAACTTCAAAGGAATTCATTTGAGCAGAGTGAGTTAATATATATTCATCATATGAATACCGCTTCATTCTATTTTCTATTTAGAAGTAATGAATTCGCTGAACTTGGTGTGCGGAAACCAAAAAAAAAAGTTATCCCGAATCCATTCAAATAAGCCTACAACTCGAGTGTCGAGAGTCTAAATGTTAGATCTAATTCTTACCGCGAGATAGGTGTCAAAATTGTCTTTTCAAGTGTCTCATTTCAGTTTGAGTTAGTCTAGTTTAAGTCGAGTTTAACTCCAGTCATTTATTACTTATGTTTCCAATGTAGTCTTATCTAAATGATTTATAATACTAGAAAAGCAAATCCTCTGCTCCATCATTTTGTTCTCTTCAATTTTTGTCATGGTATGAGAGCTTAGGCTGAGTGAGACTCCTTGAGAGCAGCAGAGATTACAATAGTTTGAATAAGACTCCCTAAGAGAGCAGCGACGTGAGTGAAGAGAGAAGCAGAGAGAATAGGCGATCCAACATAAGACTCTTTGACAGCACAGCGAAAGTTTGTAGAAGACTACCGCGAAGAAAAAGAGAGAGAGTGGAAGACTATTTGAGAGAGCAACAGAAGTTTAAAGAAGATTGAAGAAGCGCGCAAAGAAGCATTAGGAGAATGAACCACTTATGAATTAAGTTTAATTAAATTTTTATGTGGTTGTAATTAAGGGAGTGTGTTGGAGAATCTAATTTCAACCACTTGTTAAGTGTCAAAAGTGGTCCTCCAAGTGGTTTGTTTAACTCCACTAATTTATTACTCATGTTTCCAATGTAATCTTATTTAAGTGATTTGTAATGCTTAGAAGAACGAGTCCTCTTCTCCATTATTTTGTTCTCTTCAATTTTTGTCACCAAAAACATATACTTAAATTATTGTGTTACCCAAAATACTACTACTAATAATTAATATATGAATCAAAATAACAAAGAGGAGTGCCACGAATTTGGTGAAGATGATGAGTTATAGAAAACTAAAATCATGTCCGGCCCTTGCTACCAAATGTATAGAGCACAATACTCACCACAATCTCACTGGCCTCCTTTGCATGTCTCTCACTAATTGCAGTGTTATTTCCTCTGGTTTTGGTTTTCCTCTTAGGTGTTGTATTTTTGGGTTAAAAGCTTCTTATATCTTACATTTTAAACTGTATAAATTTATACATAATATCCTAATGCATTTTGGAGGGTGGATACCACTGGGAAACCAATAATCTTAGATGTTGTTCCTTCTCTGTTGGTCGCATTAACTCTAACCACAAGGCTTGAAAAGTATTATCACGCCCAACAATGGTGCCTCACAAAGTCGAATGCTGCTGGCTAGAGAAAGTTATGATGTAATAAGTTGTAACTTGACTATAAATGAGAGGTCAACACACATACTTTCTCAATAGTAAACCCTAACCCCAACTAAATGCGTACTTTCATTTCTTAAATTCAGATGATGCAACTTAGTAATTATTAATATCACCGGTTTATTTTATCAAAAAGATTTTCACCCTATAAATTAGAAATTAATTAGAAAGAGCTTAAATTTGTTTGATGCCTTCTATTTCCAACTTGTAATTATTTAGAGTATATGTTTATTTATTAGCACGATCATATTAAAAAATGTGGTTATGATATATCTATATCAATCATATACAAAATTATACTATATTTCAATAAACAAATGTCAATATTATATATTTAATATTGTTAGATCTAAGACTTTTGTGATCCATAGATAAATGTCTTTTGCATGAATCACATCATTAGGATTTGGTCTATATTTAGAACCAACTAATGTGGGTCATCCTAAGGACAAGGTGAAATGATCAGCCAATCTTCAAGAATAAATAGCATGGATGCATCATTGAAAACTAGTTGTTGGTGATTAGTTAATCAGGTAAATAAAAATTCCATATTAATAAAAATATAACTATAATAATGATATTTTAAATAAAATTATTATTTTTAAAATTATTATTATTATTATTATTATGATAACAATTATAATAATAAATATTATATAATAATTTATAATAATTATTATATATTATTTTTTTGTAAGCTTGGCACGACCTTCTTCATTAATTCATAAAAAGGAGAGAATACACCCAAACTTCTTCATTCATTCTTAAAAAAAACACAACACGCCCATCATGAGGTAGTGAGGTCACCTCAATCTTCGCAATGGGAAACTAGATCTATTGGCCACCATACTGCGTTATAAGCCAACAAAAAGAAAAATAGTTTAAGACTATCTTTTAGAACTATATATGTCTGAGTATCCTTAGCATGTCTAATATCTAAATATCCACTGCATAATATCAAAGTTTGCTTTTCCTTCATTTGTACTTAACAAAAATACAAAATCATACTAGTCTATACATACTATTAATAATCACAGGAGTCCACAGGAGTTGGATCTTTTGCGCTCGACCTAGGTAATTCAGTTTGAGGGAGACATAATATGTTTTTCTATGTGGATGAGGCAAACATTCTGTTGTTGAATCTGAAATTGGATAAGATGAAATTCTTTATGAATTTATGGAAGAACATGGTCAGCCTTGGTCAGAGCAATTACAGGAGTGGATAGAGCTCTTGCTACAATGCTTCTCATGAGTCAATATAGGAAAATAGTATGTTTATACTAGGAGGATCGACCTCTGGTATGACCAGGGACTTAATTTAATTCCAACCATTCCTTAATATCCAAATTCTCTTAAGCTGCATGTTGATTCAAATCCATTTCCCACCTACAGATAAGTTGACAAATATTTGGTTAAGTGCTTGTCTGGTATGCCTGGGCCACTTCACGAATGAGTCCAAAAGTCATTCTACGACCTCAGCCTCGAGGAACATGCCTAGGGCTCACGAAACCCACGTTGAGTCCCTGGACGATGACTCTAACCCTTATTTTCACCTGACCTGGTGCTTCTACTAGCGGAAGGTTGGGCCATACTGTTATTGCACCTGCCACTACACTAAATAAAAGAACCAATATGGCAACTCTGAAACCATAACACAGAGCAGGTTTTAAGGTGTTGAATCTGGAGCATGTACCTGTAAATAACATTTGAAGGTATAACACAAAAGAAAGTCACAGAACTATGAGCTTGAAGCAAATAAAAAAAAAAAAAAAATCCACTGTTTATGATATGGGTAAATGGATAAATGCCGACATCATCAATCCATGGCTCCCCGAGCCTCAGTGGAAACAAACCCATAATCCATTCAGACATATAATTGTTCAGAGAATCTCCTCTCATGCTTACCAACAAATAGAGAAAAGAGACATGAAATAAAACCCATGCCACCATGCACAAAATACATAATGGATGTGAGAGCGTTAACCCTCAATGCATACCCTTCTGAGAGAGAAGAATGCTCTAAATAACATAAACAACTTGGCTAGATTGAAGTTGCTAAACATAAAAAACAATATATTCCTTTTATAAATTCTAGAATGAAGACATTCTACCTTGAAATATAGTTTCAGAGACCTACTCCCCATGAATAATCATAAAGACAATAAGGAAAGAAGGTGGAAGGGGGAGAATCATAATATAGACATACCCGCATTAGAGCAAAATTATAGCAATATAGACAGACCTTAGAGAAACCTTTGGCCAGAGGTGCTCGGTTGATATCTTTTTCCATATCGGATTAGGGTTTTGTCGTCTGATCGTAAACCATGCCTACATGAATCCCTATCCACTTCACTCTCACATGTGGTTTCTGGCTTACCACAAGCCAACACAGCAGAGTGGTTTTTGGTTGGCCACAAACTTGCAATTACAAACTGGTTTTAAGATTACCACGAACTTTATGGGGGTACACATGCCTCATCAGGCTTACATTTCACACTCCAATTCTTGGGGTTACGAGTTACATACATTCCAAAGACCACTACAAAACATCCTAGACTTGCTTACAATTAATATGTGTGACTCAAAAATACATCATGCTAGTGATTGTCTTCCACAAACTCAAATTAACTCACACAAACTCGGTTATCCATCATCCTCTAATCTTTGATGCAACTCCTCTCATGCCATATTCACTATCATGTCTTCATTATATCTAGTAGTGAACAATTCCTGGAAACAAATTTTTTTATCATTGGAAAGGCCAATTCCAACATAGATTCAAACATATGACAATAGTTGGCTAGACTGATTGTCAAGCATCCAATCCTTTCCACAAGACATATACCAATACAATTTTACATGACTTGATACACTCTCACAACTGATTTTGACTAGACATAATTATAACCAAGATGTCCCACAACAAATAAAAGAATCTATATATACATAAAATAGGGTTGGCTTTCTCATGCCAAGTTTTTTCACAAATAAGATTTCGATGGAAAGCAGAACAAAAAGTCGAGAAAATTTTGTTAAATGATCCCAAAATGCGATCGATATAAGTTCCAAGTGGCTACAAAATTGGCACTTATCAACTCCTTTTCTTTGATTAAAATCTGTATAGTAATGAATTAATTCATGGTCATTTTCCATGGATCTTCACTGGATTAAACATACCTACATCATGGTTCCTAGTTCGGCTGCTAGGATATACCCATCACGGTTGGTGTCAAAGAGGTTAAATGCCTCATGCATTGGAGTGATCTGCTCCTCACTCAAATCTTTCCTCATTTCTAGAGAGTTTGATGACTATGGTTATGCCCTTACTCAAATCAACCCTATTAATACCTGCAAAGGGAAGTCGACATGGTGTCAAACAAAGCAACGATTCTTACCATCCTCCCCTTCTAGAAAATTCATTGTGCCCTCACCTCATTTACACTCTATCTACCAGTTTCATCAACATTTGGTTCGTCTTGATCCACAATTGTTTCCCTTCATTATGTCATTGTGGGTAACAATTCCATGTCCTAATAACACCATTTACTGATCATGCCATTCAGAAATCTTCCATATATTCTTTGATCTTATGCACTAAATCACCCTCGGTATTGGCTTTTGAGATCAAAATCGAAGCCAGTTAGATCAATGTGAAGAGGAAATTTTTACTTCTTATCACTCATATAAGTTTCTCTAGTAGGTATTCTCTGTAGAGAAGTTGAAGAAACATTGAAATATAGAATTAAACAATTAACAAGCACCTGATAGACAAGCCTTCATTAAAAAAGATTAGCTATATCAATCGAACTTGTATATTTATGGCCTTGATAGTCCTCCTTCCACAGTATTGTTCATAGTATAGAATCCAATCATGGATCCATTGTTAAATCCACACAACACTAGAGTTCCTTGACGAGTGAGCACAGTCTCCTCTACATGGCTTTATCACACAACTAGTGAGCACTAGTATTGCAGCAACAATGCTGCAACTCCTGGGGCTTCCTACTTTACTTTCATCAACCCGGTAGTTTGTAACAAACTTGGAAGTGATGGTAATGTATGCACAAGTACTAGTTCTTACTGCAGGCTGTGACTTGGTCAGCTGGCGTAACATCACTAGGAGCTGAAGCCAACTTCTATGAATTCCAAAGGAAGCTTTAAATGTGATGAGAGAAAGGAAATCTTACTCTGCAGAGGTTATTCTACTTGCAGAAAGGGAAAGAAGACTAGAATGTAAAGCAAAACCTAGCAAACCCTAATTTACTCTCTAACCCTACTTTTGCAGAAAGAGAGATGAAAACCTATGAAATTAATGTCATTACCTATTGAGAAAGTAAACTACACCTATTCAAGCTATTTCTAGAAGGAAATGAGGAAAAATCATCTTTTTTGGTTTTTTATGTATTTTATGTGAAATTGTTATGCATGTAATTTAATTATTTGTGGATGTGGCAGTGATTAGGTGGTGATGGCAGGAGACTTTGGGATTTGCAGAGGTGTAGGAAGGTGTGGAGGGGTCGTAAGAGGCCCTTGGAGACCTTCTGGAGGCTTTCCCTGCAATCAAACTTCAAAAAGTCACTTGCAAGAAATTCTACAGGAGGCTGCAGGGGATCTACAAGAGGGTGCCGAGGGCTGTTTTAGAGGTTTTAAAGGTGGAAAAAATGGTGGGAAATGGTAGTTGAAGACTAGAAGGATGTGTTATGGTGTTTGAAGTTCATCAAAGATGATTAGGAAATAAAATGATGGTTGGAATTGTTCAAGAGACAAGAGGAAAGCTTATGAGAAAACAACATAAATTAGGGTAGATTTGTGAAGGACTTTGAATGAACTATGAGCAATGTAGCAAAAGAGATGGTGATGTATACTTTATTGACTTATTATGAGTAGGGATGTACTGTAACAGATCTGCAAATCAAAACACTGAAACTGAGCAAGAAAAGAAGTAACAACACCAAAGAACAGAACTATATCT
The DNA here is from genome assembly GCA_000404065.3 of Pinus taeda. NCBI lineage: Eukaryota > Viridiplantae > Streptophyta > Pinopsida > Pinales > Pinaceae > Pinus > Pinus taeda. The sequence continues at coordinate 48,117 of APFE030204273.1, forward strand.
CATGTTAACCTAAATTCTGATCTAGGAAAATAAAATGTTGAACAGTACTATATGGAATGGAAAGCACGGAAAGATATTTATTGCAGAAACAAAAATGAGTATGGAAAAATGGATTTGAAGCAAAGCATTAACCTCTAAATCAACCTATAACACTAGAAATTGCATGGAGGAAGCAAAACTATGTTTTTGTGGTAGCAAGAGTGTCTTGACCTCAAATCATGGCCCCAAAGGGAGAAAACGAGGTCAAGGATTTTTTGATGTCCTTTTTGTATCTTTATCCTATCACTATTTAACCTACTTCATCAAAATGAAATGGAAATAGCTATGTAAATCACCAAAAAGCAACCTATTTTACTAAGGAAGAAATCTATCTAACAACAACTAATTCATGAACTGCAACAAGACATATAAATACAAAACAAGAGTTTTTTATATAGCTTGGGTTGGGCCCTAAACCAAGAGCTTCATCCCTCTAGAAGAACTCAGTGCTGGTTCAGAAAATATTTCATCTTCATTATCAAAATAATAGTCACATTACATAAAATTGTCCACAAAAGTAAGCTCAAAATGAGTTGAGAAAAAGCTACAACAAAAGTGCGGAAATATGACTAAAATACAACAACCTAATGAGGCCCTAATTCTCTCTATTTATACTACTAGAGCCCCCAACGGCTCTCCTAAAATCAAGGGGGATTGGCTCCCAAGACAGGAGATAGACAACAATTATTCTTCACTTGCTCGACTACTCCTTTGATGCATTGATGTAGCTGCTTGTGCTCCAAGATTTCTGAAGGAGGATTTGAAGTAGGGAGTGATCAATGAGGGGGACACCCTCCTATAACTCCTCTCCCTCATCTTCCTTGAATATTGGCTGCAAAATGCTCATTAAACCTTTGCCTTTGTCTCGAAATTGACCAAAAATCTACATAAATCACACATTAGACTTCATGGCATAATGACTAACCCAACTCACTCTATTAGCATAAATATAATAAAAAACATGTAATAAGCTAATGAGAATGGTGGATTAAGCTAAGTTAGGAGGAAAAATGAGCCCATATAATTACCCATTTATGGCGCTCATCATCACGCCCCTACTGAATGTGTTGCTCATCCTCTGAAACTAGTCCATCTCTTCATCTTTGATGGCCCTGATGGCCTCCCTGACATCCCATGATGCTAATGTGAGATCCTCTTCCTTATCATGGAATCTAGCCTTTCTATCCACCTCCTCCCACTGTTTTTTTTCTTCTACCTCTTTTGTTCCCTCTAATAGTCCTAGCAATAGTGGGGGACTCAATTTAAGGCCAATCCAATTGACCTTCAAAAGTTTCATAGACTGCTTGCATAGTGGCACTCTCCTCAATGCTTCTTTAATCCTATTTGGGGAGTGATACTCCCTAATCTGTAGGTTGTGTGGCAGTGTGTTCCACCTTCTCATACAGGCATGAATGTAGTCATCTCCAAGAAATCTTTCCATGTCCTCAAAATGTGAAATAGCCTGGGCCTGATCAGTGATGTACTTAGGGGCACTTTGAGGATCATTTGAAAGTAGTTGTGGTATGCTAATGAGAGCCATAGGGTCTGATGGCTCTGCTCTAATCATTAGGGGCTCATTTTGTTATCTTTCCATCAACTTCTTGATTTATGTTGCCCTTTTCTCCCCATGACTCATCCATGACGCCATGGCCATCAGCTGCAAGTCCCCTAACCTAGCATTGGGGTCCCATAGGTTCATATTAGTGATAGTCATGTTATGTAAATAAAACTCTACCAACTTTGCCTTGCCTTTTGGTGAACTGTGATCACATAGGTCCATGAACTATCTATAATCCTAAAAAGGCATGGTGCCTCTTTGTACCAAGGTCTTGATCTAAAACTATAGCCACTAGTCTTTGAGGTATACTCCATCTGATTTGGCTAGTTGTTTGCACTATAGTGCCTCCATAGACCAGCTGGCCATGCATGCTACTTCGGTTTCCCTTTCTTGCAGTTATTTCCTTAACATTTCATTTTATGCTTCCAAGTGAGATCTTCTGATTGCTTGTGTATGTCTTACAGTGCTCAATTCCTTACCCATCTCTCTCAGCTTATTCTCCATGTGGCCATTGCCTTCCACTCCTTTGGACTTGGTGATCTACAATCATCTATGGCTCCTTACCCTTTCTTTTGTCAATTCAAAGAAAGTGGGATTGCAAATTTCTGTGGAATAATTTTTCCTCCTTCAAGAAGGTTGTAATACAAGCCTAAAGTAAGCTGGGGGTCAGGTTCTAGTATCTCTGCTACCTTATCCTTCCAGGATATGGGGATTTTGAAGGTGTGGAGGGCTTCCTCCACCAGCAGTTTAATTAGTCCATGGTGAGCCAATTGATCTGGACCTCCAGCCTTCAATTTAATGCTGGAATCTATAAGCGATTGTAGGAGAAAATAGGGAATACTAAGTTTTTGGGGTGTGGGAGTATCCATGCCATATCTCAGCTCATGCAGAAGTCTGAAATGGTAACCATAAACTATGCTATACCTCCCTTCATAGGAAATGTACTTGATAATTTGATAGCTAACCTCATCCCAAGGGTAGGGTATGCTTGTTCTTTTGATGCCATTTTTTTCCTCTACAGGATGCTCATTTGGTTGGAAGAAGATTTTCTTGGCAACTTGAACCAGTGGTTTTTCTTCTTTGCTCCAGGGTAGTCCAAGTGGAAGACTGGTAACCCTACTGATAAAATCTGGGGTGATTTCCATGGTGATACCTCTGAAAGTAATAGTGGCATGGGTCTTTGAGTGGGGTACCAAGGAAAGGGCAAACTCCTGAGTCACTTCTTCATCATACCCTCGAAGTTTTTCGAAAAATGGCATCCAATTGGCTCTAGTAAAAATGGCTACTACCTCGGGATGTTCGTGGAGCCTGACTAAATTTAGGGGTTCCTTCCTCATCAATCCTCCTGTCATTATGTTTATAATCTTTTGGAATACCTCAGGTGGAGAAGGAGACAACAATTTTTGCAGAAATAGGAAAGAGATAAAAAATTGTGATTTTTTTAAGAAATAAGCAAAAAATTTTAATGCAATTCCTCTTCTTTCTTAGGCTTAATTCTTCGTTAAAATTGCATCACTTATTGTATATATATGAATACCCAAGGTGGGTTTGTATAGATCCTACCTCTTTAAGCCCAAATTTGAGCAAAAATCTTGTGTTTTCTCCTGTAAAACTGCTTACTGGCCCTCTTATAGAAATGGTTGTAGGTTCTCTTGTAGAACCTATTACTGCTCCTGTAGAACTCAATAATGCTCTTGCAGAACCCAATAAGAGGAGGATTGAAAACAACAGAGAATGGTGGTTTCAAGGCTATGGAGGTGGTATGAAGCTTTCTGCAGCTACATGAATGATGATAAAAAGGAAACAAAGGTGGTGAATGAGTTCGAGGAACAGTACTTATGTTTATTGGAGATATTTCCGGAAATGATGTGAGGTGGCAAAAAGGGTACATTTTCATTATTCGAACCATTGGTCCCCATTGTTGTGTCATCATCAGTCTTCATGCGTTCTGCTAGCAATCACTTCCCATCATTTGTGTTGGAGTTTAAACATCTACCACTACCTGTCTTTTTTGGGTTTTTCTGTGAGTTGGCTAGGCATACGTGCATGGGATCTTCGAATGAGCGCAATCAAATTGGATGAGGGTGGCTAGTTAACTGGCCACCTTTCTGGATTTAATCCCAACCATTTCATTCATTCATGCAGTTTTTGAATTGTACAGATGAATAGAGGATAGGGTTAGACACTTACCTGCAGATCGAATGCTCATGCTACGATGCTGCTAGGTTCTGTTGCTGCTGCACGCTCAGATTCCAGTGTTGCATCCCTGTATCCCTTCCGTTATATTATTTTTGCTTCTTTATATGCACTTAGTTGATTTGTATAGGTGCCCTTTAACTAAATCTTGCTTCTGACATTCCCTGCATTCCTGTGGTTGCACCTATTTTGTTGTTAGAGCTTGATTTTAAGGGGATCAGCAACTATAGGAAATCCTACAGGAGGTCTTGTAGCTGCTTCTCCCTCTAAAATTTTTAGCTGGTGCTTGCGTTGGGAGTTGTGAGGATGCTACTAAAGATTCTGATGGCAATATAGAGGGATTTGGTAAGTTACAGGTGAGTTGTGGAGGTGTTGTTCTTTTTATTTCCTTATTTTTTGTTAAAACTCGTTTCTGTGTTTTCTCTCCAAGAAGGGAAGAAATCAAGGGAAATGAGGTGGTGTAGGTGTGGGATGGATGATTAGGATGGTGGGTAGTTGTAGGATGGCGTACATGCTCTCTATGAAAATTCCAAGCTCTTCAACTATTTTTTAAACTTCATTTCGAGCTCTCTGTGATTTCTACAGGAGCCTCTTGTAGAACACACAAGGCCTCTTGTAGGATGCACAGTCTTCGGAAAAAACTTAGAGAGGCGGAGAAAAAAATAAGAAATGATGGAGAAGAGTATGGAAGATGTGTAATAGACTTTTTGGCATGTCCCCTTGCTTCCTGTGCTCCATCTGTAACCTTCAATGCATTTTAAAAGTTAATTTCCTCTTCCTTCTTTCTCTAATATTTTTTTTTGAAAAGGCAATGAGGGTGCCTTCAGGAGGTTTTCACCCTACTTGCCTACTGCGGGTGCCACCAAGGGAGGTTTTCACCCAAGGATCTATTTCTCTCTCTTTTTTGTTTTTGTCATGACTGGGCCGCCTCAAAAGAGGTTTTCAACCTAATGATGGGACTCAAGCACCTCATAGAGGTTTTCACATGAGTCCTTATTATTTTTTTTCAGTGAGTGGGTGGAGTGGAGGCTAAGACTTTCTCTACTACCAATATCATCTTATTCATATCTTTAATGAACTCTTGCTTGGAGAGGGGCTTCTTGTAAATTTTCAACCTATGCCCATTGAAAAGCATGGGGATGGCTTCCTCGTTAATGGTTCTAATCAAAACTAAACCATTTTCGTTGCATTTTTCTACAGTGTAGGGTCCCAGCCATCTTTTCCTCAGCTTGCCCTTGAAATATTTATACCTTGAGTCATAGAGAAGCGCCCAATCAACTTCTTAGAATTGCTTCTCCTTGACATTTTTGTCATGCCAGATCTTCCTCTGAAGCTGGATTACCTCTGTGTGGAGAAAGGCCGACAATCTTTGTTAATCCAATCCATTGAGCTAGAGTAACCTTTCCCTGTGTGCATGGCTGAGATCTAGGTCTAGCTGAGCTACCATCCTTAGTGTATTGTATTCAAATTCTATTAATAGAAAATCCTTCTTCCCATAAACCAATTCATAGGGTGTGAACCCTGTGGTGGTCTTCCATGTGGTGTTGTAGGCCCAGGTGGCCTCAACCAATCTATCTACCCAATCTTTTCTGCTACTACTCACTCCCTTTGTTAGAATTCCTTCCAAAGCACTATTAGTTACTTCCACCTGCCCATTGGCTTGTGGATGGTAAGGGGTGGAAATCCTGTGCTTAATTTTATGATGCGTGAGAACGTCTTCAATCAAATTGGAAGTGAACTGACTGCCTTGATATGTAACCAATTCTCTTGGATACCCAAACTTATAGAATATTTTCTCTCTTAAAAACTCAGGTACTTTTTCTTCTATTCCTGCCTTGATTGCCTTTATCTCTACCCATTTTGTCAGATAATCGATGCACACAATGATGTATTGTTTCTATTTTGAAGAAGGGTTGATAGGACCCACAAAGTCCATGACCAACGTCTCAAATTGCTCAAAAGTCACTTGAGGTTGCATGGGCATGTCATCCATTGGTGTATGTTTCCCCATCCTTTGGCACCGATTACATTGGCTGATATATTTCTTCTCATATTGATGAAGAGTGGGCCAATAGTAACCTGCTTGCAGAATTTTGAAGGTAGTCCTCTCTGTTGCAAAATGGCCTCCACAAGGCTTGTCTTGGCAAGTCAAGAGAATCTTAAAAAATTCCTCCTCCTTGACACATCTTCTCAAAATCTGATTTGGGCCATGTTTGAATAGATTGCCACCAATCTAGGTGAAAGGGGTGCTTTTCCTCATGATCTTGCTCTTCTCCTTGGAGGACAGGTGTGGTGGAAATTGTGCTTAAACCACGTAATTTGCTATATCAGCAAACCATGGAGAGAGTACTGAGATAGAAAACATGTGCTTATCTGGCATTCGATCATACACCATTCCTTCTTCGCCTGCAGGCAAATCTATTATAGACAAAAAGTCATCAACAACATTTTATTTACCAGGCTTACCAATAATGGTTAAATCAAACTGCTACAGTAAAAGCAACCATCTAATAATATGAGCATTTACATCTATTTTATTCATTAAATACCTAATTGCAACATGATTAGTGTGTATAAAGGTTTGATAGCCTGTGGTGTAATGTCTGAACTTATTTAAGGAATGCACTACAACTAGGAGTTCCTTCTCAGTGACCTTGTAGTTTAACTCTGCCTTGGACAAATTTTTACTTAAGTATATGGAATAAGGTAAATTTTCATCAATCTACCCCAAGGCTACTCTTACTGCTTTGTTCAAGGCATCTGTGTGAATGTGGAAAGGTAGGACCCAGTTTGGGCCTCTCAAAATTGGGGCAACCACAAGTTTACTTTTCAAGGTGTCTAGGGCTTCTTCACAGGTTTCAGTCCACATGAACTCGACATCTTTTCCCAAAAGGCCAAACAACGAAGAGGCTAGCATACTAAAATATTTATTGAATCTTCTGTAATATCCTGCTAAGCCTAGGAACTTCATACATCTCTCACCTTTTGAGGAGGTGGGACCCTTTGGATGATGGCAATTTTGTTGGGGTCCACCTGCAATCCTTGTTGAGATATTGCATGACCTAGCACGACCCCTTCAATCATTAAGAATTTTCATTTTTATAGACTGAGGAACAGGTTCATTTCAATACACTTGTACAAAACTTTTCCTAGGTTAGATAAAGCTTCATGGAAGTTAGAACCATAAGGAGTAAAATCATGAATATATATTTCCACTGCATCATGAACCAGTTCAGAAAATATACTCAATACTACTCTCCAGAGAGTGGCGGGAGCATTGCACAAACGAAAAGGAAGGACCTGATATGCAAAGGTACTCCAAGGACAAGTGAAGGTGGACTTATCTTGGTCTTCCAGGCTGATTTGAATATGATTGTACCAGCTGAACCCATCTAGGAAGGAGAAAAACGTTTTCCCAACTAGACCATCTAACACTTGATTTATGAAAGGCAAAGGAAAATGGTCCTTTTCAGTGGCCTTGTTCAGTTCTCAATAATCAACACAGATTATCCACTTACCATTTTTCTTTAGCACTTGCACGAAAGGAGAGACCCATTCACTGTCAAAGATGGGGTAGACGAATCCTGCATCCAATGACTTTTGCAATTCTTCCTTGACAACGCCTTTAAGGGTTGGATTCATCCTCCTTTGAGGTTTCTTGACTGGTTTGCAATCTTCCTTAATGTAAATGTGATGAGTACAAACTAAAGGGCGCACTCCCTTCATCTCCTTATAGCTCCATGCAAAGGCATCTAAATTTTTTCTCAATAAGCTGCACAGTTCCTTCTCCTGGGAGGTGGATAGGGATGAGTTGATTTTCAAGGTTCTTTATGGGCCAAACTCTATATTTTTAACATGTAGAGAGGTCGGGTCGGTCACAAAAATACTAGCTAAGGGGTTGTCCTAGGTTTCTTTCACTAGATATTATAATGGCAACATACTCAGAGGTGGATTCTGAATCAAATTTCCAATGATGTCATCCCAATGTTGTGGTTTCCCCTCCCATGAAAGTTTCTATTGCACACAATGGTGCAGAATAGACTTCATCATCATCCTCCTCCTCCAACTAGAGAGGTAGATTATGTTCTAGCAGGGGTTGGGAAGGAGGGTATAGGGTTAGTTGTTTGGACATATGCTTGTTTTTTATTGTCATGTTCCCAGCTCAACAGCTGATGTAGGCATCTGCGGTAGCCAACCAGGGTCTTCCCAAGATGAGAGGATACCCAGTGAGCTTTGCTTTCGGATGGAGAACCAAGAAATCAATAGGGTACTCCTAGGAATCAATGTAGACCATCACATCCTCCACAATCCCCTCAGGGGTCACGGTGGAGTGGTTTGCTAGCTGTAGTATTGTCGTGGTCTTTCTCAAGGAGCCCCGGAGTTTGAGCTTGAGAATGGTGTCCTTAGTCATCACATAAATGGCAGCTCCAAGATCAATCAAGGTATGTGGGATCATGGTGCCATTGATGTGGACATCAACTATTGGGCTTCTATGATCTAAATATTTTGGGTAGATTACCTACCCCAACATCAGGTCAGACAATTGTCCTATGACATTGATGGTTGGGGCATCTCTCTTGCGCTTGCCTGGATGCCTGAAGCACTTCTCTTTGATCATCTTATTATATATGGGCGAATGATTTATGGCTTGGAGAAGTGGTATCTTTACACATAACTGTTTCAATTCTCCCAAAAGTTTAGTTTCTTCTGGGGTGGGTTGTGTTGTCTCGAATAGTCTCTCAAGAAAGGGTGGATTTGCTTTTGGTTCACTTTCCTCTTTATCTTTGTCAACCTATTGAGGGGGAGGCTACATATCTGGGAAGACCTTCCCATATCATAGGTTAATCTCCTGGATCTCCATAGCATAGGTTGGGCATAATGGTTCCCCACTGTATACTTGCTGAGCCTGTCTATTATTCAGGTTCGGGTTCGGTTGAGAAAGCATTTGGGGTTGCCTTGGTGGAGCAGGAGGCAATGGTTGTGGTTGGGTAGGTGGTGGAGGCAAAAGAGCAAGAGGAGAGTTGTACTGAGGCCTCCACCTCTGATGAGATGCATTCTAAAGAGGTTGTGGCTGAGTATAGGAATGGAATGAATGAGCGGCTAGTTGGGCCTCATATTGAGATGGGTATGACCAAGGAGGAGGTGTGGACTAGGAAGGATGAGTAGGGGGACCCCAAGAATGTATGGAAGTGGCTTGATTGGGGTTGTAGTATGCCTGAGATGTCCCTTGTATTCCCTACTGCTATGGTCTAGATCCATGTGGTCTCCTTTGGTTCATGAAATAGAGTGGTTCAGTGGCTCCTTCGACCCGTCCAGGAAAGGAAGGGCACTTATCTATAGAATGATCTTCTTCACAGATTGAACAAACCTCTATAGAGTTCAATGGAATTTCGTTCTTAGGATGCCTTCTGGTGCACCTAGGACAGAAAATGGCCAAAGCTCTCTCTGGTTCCTCTTGTTTCCTTTTGATATGCAAGGTATCCATTTGCATGGCAAGAGTCTACTGTTTGCTCAGCTTATCAATCTAGTAGTTCGTAACAAATTTGGAGGCGACAGTACTGTATGCATAAGTACTAGTTCTTACTGCAGGCTGTCACTTGGTCAGCTGGTGCAAGATCGCTAAGAGCTCAATCCAACTTCTATGAATCCTAGAAGAAGCTTTAAATGTGATGAGAGAAAGGAAAGCTTACTCTACAGAGGATAATCTACTTGCAAAAAGGGAAAGAAAACTAAAATGTAAAGCAAAACCTAGCAAACCCTAATTTACCAACTAATCCTACTTTTGCAGAAAGAGAGATGAAAACCTAAGCAATGAATGCCATTACCTAATGAGGAAGTAAAGTACACCTATTCAAGCTATTTCTATAAGGAAATGAGGAAAAATCATCTTTTTTGGATTTTTATGTATTTTATGTGAAATTGTTATGTATGTAATTTATTTGCTTGTGGATGTGGCAGTGATTAGGTGGTGATGGAAGGGGACTTTGGGATTTGCAAAGGTGTAGGAAGGTGTGGAGGGGTCCTAAGAGGCCTCTGGAAACCTTCTGGAGGCTTTCCCTCCAATCAGACTTCAAAAAGTCACTTACAGGAAATTCTACAGAAGGCTGTAGGGGATCTACAAGAGGATCTACAGGAGGGTGCCGAGGGCTGTTTAGAGGTTTTAAAGGTGGAAAAAAAGGTGGGAAAGGGTAATTGAAGACTAGAGGGATGTCTTAAGGTGTATGAAGTTCATTAAAGATGATTAGGAAAGAAAATGATCGTTGGATTTGTTCAAGAGACGAGAGGAATGCTTACGAGAAAAGTGCAAAAATTAGGGAAGATTTGGGAACAGCTGTGAATGACCTTTGAGACATGTAGAAAAAGAGATGGTGATGGTTTCTTTATTGACTTATTATGAGCATGGATGTACTGTAAGGGAGCTGCAAATCAAAACACTGAAACTGAGCATGAAAATAACTAGCAACACCAAATAACAAAGCTATGTCTCATGTTAACCTAAATTCTGATCTAGGAAAAGGAAATGCCAAACAATGTTATATGTAAAGGAAAGCATGGAAATAGATTTATTGCAAAAATAGAAATGAGTACAACAAAATGGATCTGAGGGAAAGCATTAACCTCTAAATCAAACTATAACAGTAGAAATTGCATGGAGGAAGCAAAACTATGTTTTTTGGTAGCAAGAGTGTCTTAACCTTAGCTCATGGTCCCAAAGGGAGGAAAGGAGGTCAAGGCCCTATTGATGGCCTTTTTGTATCTTTCTCCTATCACTATTTAACCTACTTCATCAAACTTAAATGGAAATAGCTATGTAAATCACCAAAAGGCAACCTATTTTACTAAGGAAAAAAATATATCTAACAACAACTAATTCATGAACTGCAACAAGACATATAAATACAAAACAAGACGTGCCAAGCAGCTTGGCTTAGGCCCTAACCCAAGAGCTTCATCCCTCTGGAAGAACTCAGTGTTGGCTCAGAAATATTTCATCTTCATTCTAAAAATAATAGTCACATTACATAAAACTGTCCACAAAAATAAGCTCGAAATGAGTTGAACAAAAGCTGCAACAAAAGTGCGAAAAATTGACTAACATCCAACAACCTAATGAAGCCCTAAGCCTCTCTATTTATACAACTGGAGCCCCCAACAGCTCTCCTAAAATCAAGGAGGCTTGGTGATGCAGGACAATGTGACTCAGAAGGAAAAAATCTTCCAACTTATTCCAAAAATAAAAAAAAATCTGCAGGCAAGGAAGTGGGGTCCTTTAGCCTGCAATTTCTATGGATTTTTTAATTAAAAGTAGGATAAGAGTAGAGAATAAAACATGCTATCTTTTTTAGTTAAAAATAGCATAAGAGTAGAGAATAAAACATGCTATCTTTTTCATGCATAGATAAGTTGTAATAAAGATTTTATTCCTTAAATTGTTATGTAAAAAGCCTGCTTTTGTAATAGATAAGGTCTGAGAAGACCTATCCCTTATTAATGTAAAAATAAAGTGGCTGCCAAGCTGGGGAGAGAGAGGGGCATGCTAGAAGAATTATTATTAAACGTTTCTCTCGGCGTTCTCATGAATCAACGATTTCCTGTTAAATTGTATGCATGCATCCAATAATTTAACTGATTGTGTATTAAATGGTTGAATCACCTTCCTATTCGCGGCTTGATGCCTTTACTGTGTGTGTTGGAACAATTTAGATCATTTTTATATTTCATCATAGAAATCATGTTTGCAATGGACTAAGTTAAGCTATGAAACTTCTATTAGCTTTGAAAATTCTACCATTCATACGTTGGGCAAGTTGGCAGTAACTGAAAGTGCCAAAGAAATGTTATCTTGACATCAATAGTCCAGTGGGTTCGATTATCTGTTTTATTTCAATGTGGTATTCTAACCTCTCCATGAAACACAATTAGAAGAACAGATCGGTTGATGGTATTGGGCACTAGGGCCTTTATAACATGTGAAATGTGAGTGGTTCCTTGTCATGGGGAGTAAGCTCCTGCCGAAATTGCGTTTAAAAAGGAGCATTAGTAGAAACATTGTTTTGATTTTCATATCTTTTCCAGTTTGTTTATTCCTTTATCTCCTTTATTTCTTACCTCATCGGTTTGAAACCAATACCGCACCATAGAAGGGCTTTGGAATTGTTATGTGAGAACTCAAATTACCGGAGTGAACCTTGGCAGATAACATTGTTCTTTTACTTCTTGTTCTTGTCCATTATTGCATAAGTTTGCTAGTTGAAGAGGCCACAGAAAATAAGTTGGCTTTGTTATAAAACTAGCAGTAAGCTATCAATTTCATGACTGATATGCCTAAGGACACTTCAAGGGGAATTGAGACTGATATTCAGGAGATTGCCGCCAAATTGGGGAGATTATCGCTAACGTCTGCACCCACACCATCATTAGTGGTATCAGAGCCATCAACTGACATTGAATTAAATATTAGGAGCAGGAGAAGGATGGATTTCAGAGTTGGAAGAGGACGAGGACGTGGTGGAAGAGGACGACCTATTGCGAATGCTGAAATAATGGAAACCATAGAAGCGCTGCGAGCTAGATTTGATGCGTTAACCTCAGACAGAAACATAGATGACGGAGATGTTAGTTAACCTGAAATTGAAGCTACAGAAGAGGAGGAAGTTGTACAGGTTACTCCTGAGATGAGGTTCTTTCAGTCAGTGTTGAAATCCACAGCCAGGCCGTGGAACCAATTAGTACCGGTATACCAAGGAGGACTGAATCTAGAAGAATTGATTGATTGGATTAATAGCATGGAGAAATTCTTCGATTATGAAGAAACAGAAGATGAGAAGAAAGTAAAGTTTGCTATCACCAAATTAAAAGGCCATGCAGCGCTCTGGTGGGATGGTGTGCAGGCGTAAAGGAGGAGACTTGGTAAGAAGCCAATCAAGAATTGGAGCAGAATGGTAGCAAAGTGAAAAGGTAAGTTTTTGCCCAGTAATTATCAGCAAACATTATTTAGACAAATGCAAAATCTTAGACAGAGAGCTTTAATAGTGAAAGAATATACAAAAGAGTTTTATAAAGTGAGTATAAGAGCTGGAGAAGCCCAAGATACAGATGAGAAGGTGGCTAGATATATGAATGGCCTCAAGATGGACATTCAAGATGAGATAAGTCTGTTGTCTCCTAAAATAGTAGAGGAAGCTTATCAAATTACGTTGAAAGCTAAAGAAAAACACGTGAGGAAGCAGTCTGCCAGAGAGAGGGACTTTCAGAGGAAAAAGAAGTCAAGGTGGTAGTGGAAGATCTACAACACCTAAAGAAGGAGCTAACAGTAGCTCAAACCAACATGCACCCACAAGAGGTGATGCAATAGGCAGAGGGGGTTTTTCTAGAGGAAGAGGAGGCATAGAAATAAGATGCTACAGATGTAATAAGCTGGGACATAGAGCTTTCGAGTGCCCAGAGAATGCAGAAACAAAGCAGAGGAATGCAATTGTTGCTCCAGTTGAGGGAGAGGCACCAGTGGTAGCAGTACCAGAAGAAGAAAATACACCAGGAAGAGGAGAATCTCTGGTAGTTAATAATGTTCTGCTTAAGCCAGCAAAGGAGATGGTTGAACTACCACAAAGGAAGACTTTATTCAGGACAGTGTGCAAAGTCCAAGGGAAATGTTTCTAGATGATCATTGATAGTGGCAGCACTGATAATTTGGTTTCTACAGAAGTAGTGGAGAAATTGAAGCTGAAGACATTGAAGCATCCAACACCTTACAAAGTGTCATGCTTGCAAAAGGGACATCAACTGTTGGTAAGTGAACAGTGTCAAGTGGAATTTCAAGTGGGCAAGTACAAAGATAAAATTGTTTGTGATGTGATTCCTATGGACGTGTGTTACATATTGCTTGGAAGACCTCGGCAATATGACAGAGGAGCCACACATGATGGGAAGAGAAACACCTACAAGTTTGGAAAGGATGGTGTCAATCATACATTGTTGCCTCTGCAAGAAGAAGATGTACCGGGACAGAAAACTGATCCAAAAACTCATTTACTTGGAGGAAAGGAATGCTTGAAGCAGATGATGGATGTACAGTTGAGACGAGAAGAACTCAAAGCAGTTGAGTTGGAAGAGGAAGTTTCCATTGGTGAAACAGAGGAGAAGATCATTGATGATTTCTTGAGTTATTGGGTAAATCCAGATCAGCTGGATAATGTAAAACCGTGTAATTTTGTAGCTGACAATTGTGATGTGATTACAGGTTTTACTGAGGAGGATGTGCAATCTTGTGAAACTGTTATAGCATAAGAGGAAATTCTTATGAATGTAGAAGAAGTGGATCAGTCCATAGTAAGGATAAGTGAAGCAACAATTGAGACTGTTGAACTTTGTGATTTTCAAACTGAAAGTTTGTGTGTGAATGTAGGGACTATAAGTGATGATGGTATGCTTCAACAATGCCACAGAGAAATTGCATTGTTGGAATACTTGTTGGAGAATCCAGAGTATGACAAGGAGATTGGAGAAGAAAGAGTTCAGTGCAATGAACAAGAGGAAAAATACATCATGAAAACAGATGATATGAGAGGAAGACTAGTTGATAGTCTTGAGAATTCTTTAGAGAATTCTTTGGACAGAGAGAATTAGCATACTAATGTGCTGATTGAGATGGAGAATTCAGAACAACATACTGAAATGCTAGCAGAGGGATGTAAGGCACTAATGCCTTATGGTTTTTGTTTTAACAAGTGTTTTGCGAATGCAGGTATTATCGCAGGTGTTGAAGGACATTTGACTCAGTTGAACAATGAAATGAAAGAGAAAGATGAGAATTCTGTGGAAATTTCTAATCCATGGGATGAGGACGTTATGTTGCTGAAGGATGCTGAATGATCAGAATTCAATGCAGAAAGAATATCAATTTCAGAATTGGGACTTGCAGATGCATAGAGATGAAAATAGCGAAAAGGAGTACACAAAGTACCGGTCTAGTAACTTGCTGGTAGGAGAAGGCAAGGAAGAAGTTTTCCATTGTAAAATACAAGAGGTCATGGATGATTGGGTGGCAATAAGAAATGAGAAGGTAAGAACGGAAACAAGTATAGAAGCAAGAAATCAACAACTTGAAGATTTATTGGACAAGGAAATTGAATTAATCAGAAGAATCATGTTGAAAGTGTCTCAGAGGAAGACATTAGCAAGGAAGAGAAGCAGCAAAAACAATAGAAAAATGAAAACAGGGACAGATTGTGAAAGTGCAACTAGTGGAGCAAGACAACATAAGATATGAAGACCGGGAGAAAAGCAGCATACGACAATAGAAATTGATGATGAGTTACAAAACAAAATGTGGGATCCAGGTGGACAAAGATTTAAAAAGCATGATCAGGAGATCATAATAATTTTCTACCTTGGGAGTCTGATGCAGGAGCATGTGACTCAGAAGGAAAAATTCTTCCAACTTATTCCAAAAATAAATAAATAAATCTACAGGCAAGAAAGTGGGGTCCTTTAGCCTGCAATTTCTATGTTTTTTTTAGTTAAAAATAGGATAAGAGTAGAGAATAAAACATGCTATCTTTTTCACACATAGATAAGTTGTAATAAAGCTTTTATTCCTTAAATTGTTATGTAAAAATCCTGCTTTTCTAATAGATAAGGTCTGAGAAGACCTATCCCTTATTAATGTGAAAATAAAGTGGTTGCCATGCTGGGGAGAGAGAGGGGCGTGCCAGAAGAATTATTATTAAACTTTTCTCTCGGCGTTCTCATGAATCAACGATTTCCTGTTAAATTTTATGCATGCATCCAATAATTTAATTGACTGTGTATTAAAGGGTTGAATCGCCTTCCTATTGGCGGCTTGATGCCTTTATTGTGTGTGTTGGAACAATTTAGATCATTTTTATATTTCATCGTAGAAATATTGTTTGCAATGGACTAAGTTAAGCTACCGAACTTCTATTAGCTTTTAAAATTCTACCATTCGTACGTTGGGCAAGTTGGCAGTAACCGAAAGTGCCGAAGAAATGTTATCTTGACACGAATAGTCCAGTGGGTTCGATTATCTGTTTTATTTCAATGTGGTATTATGACCTCTCCATGAAACAAAATTAGAAGAACAGATTGGTTGATGGTGTTGGGCGCTAGGGCCTTTATAACATGTGAAATGTGAGCGGTTCCTTGTCATGGGCAATGAGATGCTGCCGAAATTGCATTTAAAAAGGAGTGTCAGTAGAGACATTGTTTTGATTTTCATATCTTTTCCAGTTTGTTTATTCCTTTATCTCCTTTATTTCTTACCTCATCGGTTTGAAACCAATACCGCACCATAGAAGGGCTTTGGAATTGTTATGTGAGAACTCATATTACCAGAGCGAACCTTGGGAGATAACAATGTTCTTTTACTTCTTGTTCTTGTCCATTATCGCATAAGTTTGCTAGTTGAAGAGGCCACAGAAAATAAGTTGGGTTTGTTATAAAACTAGCAGTAAGCTATCAGTTTCATGACTGATACACCTAAGGACGCTTCAAGGGGAATTGAGACTGATATTAAGGATATTGCCGCTAAATTGGGGAGATTATCCCTACCGTCTGCACCCACGCCATCACTTGGCTCCCAAGACTTGATATAGACAATAGTTATTCTTCACTTGCTCGCCTGCCCCTTTGATGCATTGATGTGGCTACTTGTGCTCCAAGCTTTTAGAAGGCTGATTGAAAGTAGGGAGTCATCAATGGTGGGGACACCCTCCTATAAATCCTCTCCCTTGTCTTCCTCGAATATTGGCTGCCAAATGCTCATTAAACCTTTGACTTTGTCTCAAAATTGACCAAAAAAGTTTGCATAAAGCACACATTAGACTTCATGCCATAATGACTAACCCAACACACTCTATTAGCATAAATATAATAAAAAACATGCAATAAACTAATGAGAATGGTGGATTAACCTAAGTTAGGAGGCAAAATGAACCCATGTAATTACCCATTTATGGGGCTCATCAACAACCACACCACAAAACTCAAAAATCCATAGAAGGGTTCATAATGTTTTCTTACACATGAAATGATCCTCCACACTTAATTTATTCACACACATAATCCTTCAAAGTTTATAACAAGTAGCCTGTGATTCCACAAAACATGTGGATGCCACATTTAGTATCCACGCAAATCCTTGCTGGCATAGTGGTTTTCAATCTTCACCTTCACACTGACAACAATATTTAACACAACAATTGCTCACACATATATTCTCTAGCCGAAACAATTGCTCAACAAATCATGTGATCTCAGCCATAAACTTAATCACGGGATAGGCTTCCACATTCACCACACCAATTTCAATTTTTCTGTCTCTGCAAGCATAGATATATTTCAGTCTTTGCAACTCCTCCATGAATCCGACAATGAAGATGCCATGCATAGACCACTTAAAATTATCCAATTTAAGATTAGCCACGGGTTTCGACAGATGATGGACAAACACAAAAAAATACATGTTGCAAACATAAAAAATAATACTCTAAAAAAAAATACACTTTTATTTCCCTCGGCCCAGGACAGGCCAAGCCCAAGAGGCGCCGGGCCCTACGAGGCTTTGATACCATGTTAAATTTCCATAAGGGAATCTATATTACCATTAATCAAATAATGTTAGAAATAAATATATGAAGTGTTGTCTCAAGATAGGGAAACTATCTTGGACACACAATCTGTCGGTTGAGAGAATATCTCAACCACACACAAATCTAGGAAACAAGTAGGAATAGACTCCTCTAGATAGAAAGAACCACAACTGAGACAAGTAGGTACTACATACCCCAACACTTAAATGGTTGAGTTACACATAGTACTAATAATTAGTATACGAATCAAAATAACAACGAGAAGCACCACGAATTTGGCGAAGAAGATGAGTTATAGAAAACTAAAATCATGTCTGGTCCTTGTTACTAAATGTACAGAGCACAATACTTAGCACAATCTCATTGGCCTCCTTTGCATGGCTTTGACTAATTGCAGTGTTATTTCCTCTAGTTTTGTTTTTCCTCTTAGGTGTTGTTTTGTGGGTGAATAATTTCTTATATTGTACATTGCAAACAGTATAAAAATATATAATCGTAATGTTGGAGGGGGGCTACCACTAGGAAACCAATACTCTTTGATGTTCTTCCTTCTTTGCTTATCGCATTAACTCTAACCACAAGGTTGATAAAGTATTATCACAACCAACAATGGTGCCTCAAAAAGTCCAATGTCATTGGCTAGATAAACTTCTGATGTAATAAGCCGTAACTTGACTATAAATTAGAGGTCAACACATAGACTTTCTCAACTGTAAACCCTAACCAAAACTAAATGCGTAGTTTCATTTCATAAATTTAGATGATGCAATTTTGTAATGATTAATATCACCAATTTATTTTATCAGAAAGACTTTCAACTTATAAATTAGAAAGAACTGAAATTTGTTTGATGGGTTATGTTTGTAATTTTGTAGTTATTTATATCATGGGTTTATTTTATTAGCACAACAAGATTAATAAATGTGATTATGATATGCTTATATCAATCACATATAAAATCATATTAGTAAAATATGGTTAATATAAGGTCGTTAAATTTCAATATTATAAATTTATATTTATATTAATAAAATAGAATTATAATAGTGATATTATAATAAATAATTATTATTTAAAAAAAAAAAAATATTATTATTATTATTATTATTATTATTATTATTATTCAGATGAAAATTATATAAAAATTATTATATTATAAATAATATTGATATTATCAATATATTATAAACCTTTGGGGTTAATTAACCCAGTGGATGATTGATATTATAAACACAAGGTATTATTAATATTAATACACCTTAGGGGATTATAAACCAAAGGGACTAATAAAATCAACGCATTAACATTTTAAACACTTAGAATCAATATTATAAACCAAGGGGATTAATAAAACCAAGAGATTATTAATATTATAAACCCAACGAGTTATTGATATTATAAATCCAAGGGTAATAAACCCAATAGATTAATGTTATAAGCCTAAAGTATTAATAAAACCAAGGGATTATTAATATTATAAACTCAAGGATTAATAAACTAAAGGGATTAATAATATAAACCCAAAGAATTAATAAACCGAATGGGTTGATATTATAAATAGAAAGAATTAATAAAACTAAGAAATTAATATTAAAAACCCAAGAGATTAATATTATAAACCATAGTTATTCTTAATATTATAAATTCAAGGGATTAATAAAACCAAGGGATTACTAATAGTATAAAACTAAGGGATTAATAAACATAAGGGAGAAATATTATAAACCCATGGGATATATATTAAACCCAAGGAATAAATATTAAACCCTAGTATTAATTTTATAAACCTAAGGCATTATAAACCCTAGAATTACTATTATAAACTGAAGGGATTATAAAATATAGCATTAATATTGTAAACCCTGTGATGTAATAAACCTTAGCATTATAAACCCAATATTAAAAAACCCTAATATTATCAAGCTAATATTAAGCCACAATTTTGTAATTTAGCAATGTGACATTAAATAAATTTCAATGTAATGTTACAATGCAAGAATGATTTCTAGATTGATTGTTGTATTGAGACAATGTTTCTAATAATGCAACATTGGATAATTTCTTTTACCATTCCAACGTTACAATACTAAACCCTAAGATAAGATCTTGACATTATAAAACCCTATAATTTACCTTTTATATTAATAAGTTAGGGATTAATATTATAAACCTTTGGGATTAATATTATACTCTACGATTAATATTATAGTTCAAATGTATTATAAGCCCTAGGATGAATATTAAACACTAATTTTAATATTATATACCCTAAGATTAATGTATAAAACCTATGATGTCTCCTCCCACTAGCACAACCGGTTGAGGATGGACCTCATTAGCAAGAAAACCCATGATCAAGCCTCACAAATCTTGTTATGCCTGTGCTAGGGCGAGGAGACACACTAAAATCCATTCAACCTAGGCTTGGTGTGACCCAGGCTAGGCATGATCCTTGGGTGACATCGACGCCTTAGATTCCCCTGGGTTGCAGTTTCTCAAGCCACAGATTAAGTCGAGAGGAACAAAGACAAGTTGACAAACAAAGAAAAAATGTATCAAACCTATTATTAATATTATAAACCCTAATATTATAATCCCTAATATATTATTATACTTATTAGGGATTAATATTATAAACCCAAGGGATTATTCATACTCTAAATCCATGTGATCAAGATTATAAACACAAGGGGTTTGCAGGTGGTAGAACAATTGGGAAAAAAACATTTTGGGAAGCCTTTTGTGTAGCCAAATGATCAAAAGTTCAACCCCCCTGTGAATATATCACCAACCAAACTTAGAAAAAACATTATAAATCCAAGGGATTAATAATATTATAAACTGAAAAGATTAATGAATCAAGGGGATTATTGATATTATAAACCCAAGGGATTAATATTATAAACCCTAAGGGATTAATAAACTCAAGGGGTTAATAAACCAAAAGGATTATTAATATTATAAACCTAAAGGAATAGTACAATAAACTCAAGGGATTAATACTATAAACCCATAATATTAATATTATAAACTGAAGGGATTAATAAAACCAACAGGTTATTGTTAGAAACCTTTGGGATTAATATTTTAAACCCAAGTGATCAATATTAAACCCAAAGTATAAATAAACCCAAGGGATTAATATTAATGTCGCAAAGCAACATTGAATAAATTGAATTGTATTATCGTAAAGTGATGTTGAATAAATTGCAATATAATTTAACATTGTGACAATAATTATGAAATTGATTTCTCCATTGAGAAAATGTTGGTGGCAATGTGACGTTGGGGTAAACATTAAACCCAAGGGATTGATATTATAAACCTAAGGGATTATAAATCCAAGGGAATAATATTAAACATTACGATGAAGATAAAAAATTTAATATTAAACACGAGGGATTAATAAACCCAAGAGATTATTAATATTATAAACCTAAGGGATGAATAATATAAACCCAATGGATTAATATTAAACTCAAGGTATAAAAATTTATGTTGCAATTCAATGTTGAATAAATTGCATTTAGATGTCCCAATGCGACGTTGAATAAATTGAAATGTAATGTAACATTGTGACAATGATTATGATATTGATTATCACATTGAGACAATATTTTTCACATTGCGACATTGCAACAAACATAAAACCCAAGGGATTAATATTATAAACTTATGGAATTATAAATCCAAGCGAATTAATACAACCACAGGATTAATATTCAGAACCTAATATTATAAACGCAATATTAAATCCCAGTTTTGTAATGGAATAATGTGATGTTGAATAAATTGCAAAGGAATGTAAATTTACGATATTGATTGCCGTAGTGAGAAAATGTTTGTCAAAATGAAACATTTCATAGATTTTTGTCCCATTCCAATGTGATAGTGTTAAACTCTAATATAAATCCCTAACATTATAAAACTCAATATAATAAACATAATAGAATAAATAGCAAATAAATGTAAAATTATGACAATGGTTGTTAGATTGATTGTCTTATTGAGACAATGTTTGTCACAATGTGATGTTTGATAGATTTTTGTACCATTTTTATGTCACAGTATTAAACTGTAATACGAAACTCTAATATTACAAAACCCAATAGAATAAACCCTAGGATCAATATTATAAACTTTAATATTAAACCTTAGTATTATAAATTATGAACTAAATATTATAAACCCAATATAAAAAACCTGAACATTATAAACCTTAATATTAAACCCTAATTTTGTAATATCTTAATGTGATGTTGGATAATTTTTTTACCATTTCAATGTCAAAATATTAAGCCATAATATAGAACCCTAACATTATAAAACCTAAGATTATTATTATAGACCCTAATATTATGAAATCTAAGTTTAATTTATTGAACCCTTGGAAATAAACCCAAGATTAATATTAAACCTCAATATTAATTTTTTTAAACCTAGTCATCCACTATAAGTATCCATCATCAATCACGGTCATCCAATATTCTTCATTATATGTCATCTATAGATAGACCATGATTCTAGGGCAAAATATTGCTCACCAAGGCACTCACATTCACTATTTTTTATTTTAATGCCCATGTTGACCATAGTCGACCATGTCAACAATAGTCAACCATAATTAACATTTCTTATTGTATAAATATTATAAACTCTAACATAGTAACCACATTTATCCCTTGAGTTTATAGTATTAATAATCACTTTCATTTATAAATTCCTTGGTTTTATAATATTAATAATCCCTTATGTTTATTAATCCCTAGCATTTATAGTATTAGTCCCATTGGTTTATAATAATAATAATCCCTTGAGTTTATGATATCAACCCCTTGGGTTTTCAATATTAATCCCTTTGGTTTATAAAATTTTATCATTGAGTTTAGTAATTCCTTGGGTTTATTAATCCCTTCGATTTAATAATATTCCCTCATGTTTATAATATTAATCCCATGGGTTTATTATTAATCTCAAATGTTTATAATATTAATAATCGCTTGACTTTACAAAATTATTCTATTGTGTTAATCCCTTGTGTTTATAATATTAATCCGAAGAGTTTTAATATTCATCCGTTGAGTTTATAATATAGACAACTTTTAATATAAAAATTATCTCTGAATTTATACTTCTCTAATCCATAATGTTTAGAAGAATTTTTTTTTCCAGAGAGATCACATCGAATATTTTCTCCGAGCCAACGTTTCGAACCCTCTACTATGGTTCATCATGAGGGAAACGGTGGAGAAATCTAATATAATATTAAAAATATATATATTGTGTGGAGATGCTTTAGAGAAAACAAGGAAAAACAAGTTGATTTGTTAGAAAATCAAATAATCAAAATAAGATTAAAATTAATTTTTTTTGAAACATTATAAAGTCAAAGTAAAATGAAAATGAAATTAATAACCATAAATGTTCAAAAACATCCTCATAAATTGAAATAAAATTGGAAATTAAGGAATATATAAAATATAAAGATGAAACGCTAAAATTATGCAGAAAATAAAGGAAGTCAAAACCACTTCAGTTATATCATAACCACTTCAATTTCTCTTTGGTTGGATGAGTGAGTATTGGGTCTTAACAAAATAAATTAATAAGTAGTGCTTCATGACAATCAATATCAATTTTAATCGCAATATTATTGAGCTATGATACTCTTGAAGTAGGGCCATTACCTGGGAACAATTTCTACAATACAATACTTGTATTTCAACAAAACACCATCACTGAAATGCGACAAATACATTAAAAACACCAAAAAAGATTTAGACATAGAAAAAAAATCCCTAATCTATTCAATGCAACATTGTAGTGCTGACCATAATGTTAAGTTCATCAAGAAAGAAATATATATTGCATGGACACATCCCAAATTGATTGTTCACGATAAATTCACTACTACACCAAGAGTATTTAAGACAAAATAATTTTTTTTTTTGTCTTAAAAATATATATAATATATATATAATATATATATATATAATATATATATATATATATATTATAATATATATATATATAATATATAATATAATATATATATTATTTAGTTATTTTCCATTAAAATTTAATATCAATTGAATTGTCTTAAATATAAATTCAAGACAAAAACAATTTGAGACAATAACTCTCTAAGAAACTTTATATTTAAGGCAAAAGAGTTTAAGACAAAAATATTTTAGGACAAAACTTTATATTTAAGACAAAAACAGTTTAAGACAAAAGTATTTTAAGACAAAACTTTAAATTTAAGACAAAAATAGTTTGAGTCAAAAATATTTTAAGACAAAAACAGTTTAAGAAAAAATTATTTTAAGACAAAATTTTATATTTAAGACAATGACCACTTAAAATGAAAGTCGTTTATGAAAATTAACAATTAAGACAAAAACATATCAATTTAAGAAAATATTATCTAACAACTGCAAAACTGACTTTGACAGTGAACACTAAGTCTGCCAGCTTGTACGCTCCTACTGTCTCGCGCCAATACCAAGGTTATTTTTTCACTTACCATTCACGTTATATTATATCAAGACAACAATTTTTTGGGATCGTAATTGTGCAGGGGTAGCCGACTCTAGAGAACTTGACAACTTTTCCTTGCAAGCTTTCCTAGAAATCAATTCCACTTCTGTCCCTTCGATCTTTGTTGATACGATTAGAGACAATTTGTTTGTCATTGCATTCGGTTAGTGAGTCACTTTGGTGCTTACTATTACTAAGCAGTTGATAAACTAACTAAGTTGTGGACTCCTTTTCCTGCCTATGTGATTAAGCCTCGAGTTTAAATTTCCCTTAGTATGCATCCCCTTAGACTTTGCATCTATCTCAATGTAATCGGCTGCAATAAATATTGCAATGTGTCTGGCAAACAATTTGGTGGAGGGTTGAAGTCCTTCCTTCATTTTTCAATCATCATTAAACACACAGATCGATAAGTGTACATTGCTTATGTGTATTTCCTTATGGAGTGTGATGAATATTGTTACATTGTCAATGGTGCAATATCTTGCATGTTTGTAAATGTAAATGAATGTCTGAGTTTTGATGCTCAATATGTCTTTATGATTAGAATGGTGTCATGTATGCAGATGATTTTTGAATTGTTCCTAGGATATGCTATTCATTATTATGTGCATCGTGAATGCACAATTGTGTGTTCATGTTCATTCAGTTGATCTCCAAATTTATGGGTATACTTAGTTGAACCAATCCATACACTAATTATTCTATCAAAACTAAGAATTTAGGTATCAAGAATTGGGCCATGAGCCTCCTCAGAACTAGAAGAGGGTGGGCGAACAACCATTGTCATTCGGCTTTATGAACCTATCCTATGTTTCTTTTTAGTCCATATACACTATGTTTTTAAGGTCGAGAGGAAGTGGGAGAACATAACTTTGTTGACATGTTAGCAGGACCAACACCTAGTGGACACTAGTGAAACCACACCCTAGTGGAACCATATTGTGTGTATAGACACTAACCATAATCCATTGACCCCAATGATCAAAACTAAGGTAAGGGCAGGATCTATACACTTGGCCAAATGTTGTTTTATTTTGGGTGAGAATCATAAAGGCCAAGGGAGTGGTAGACGATGAACTAGGAGTGTTGGGAACAATTTTAGCTTCCCATCGCTGAGATATTTGTACCCTACAACACCCTAAGAGTGTAAAAATTAATATTAATTTGCTACTACTGATGTATTTGAACTAAAAACAAGAGAATACAAATTTCCTCTACTATTTTGTGAAATTGAAATCACAATCGAGAAAAACATGCAATGACATGCAACCATAAAAAAACACAAGAACATGATTATTTATAGAGAAACCCAACACGGAAAAACCCTTCCACTACTTTTCATTAATAATATGAGAATGAGAAACTATTATAATGTATTGCTTCAATTCTGAAGCACACCCTTCACTGTAACCCTGCTCTCCTATTGATTGACCTGCTGTGGCAAACACTTAGTCAATTCAAAGCCCTATCTTTCTCCTATTTCCTTGCATGATTCCTGAGGAAATTAACTCCTAAATAATAAGGGAATTCATTATTCCCCTGTCAAAATCCCAAGTAATTGATCATCTTCCTCAATGCCCAATATGTACACTCAACTAGTATACAATTAATAATTACA
This sequence comes from Pinus taeda, assembly GCA_000404065.3. NCBI lineage: Eukaryota > Viridiplantae > Streptophyta > Pinopsida > Pinales > Pinaceae > Pinus > Pinus taeda. The sequence goes on from APFE030204273.1 coordinate 73,681, forward strand.
ATTTTCATTTTCCTCTACTTTAGTATGGAAATTCAAATTTCGTGCATGTCTTAATTTATTTTTAGCTGATTGACTAGTTTAACTGAGAGATCAATGAGTTAACAACAGTTCTACTGCTCAACTAACTCAACATATGCTTCAGCTCTATTAATTGAGTCAAACAAAAAATAAATGAATTAGATTGTTAAATTTTAGCAACACTATATGTACAACTCTACTTCTATCCTATAACTAGAATTTACTAAGTAAACAAGTAGACAAGGCCATGTCACACAAGTTAACTTATATGACATTCATCTTGTTGATTTGGAAAATCAAATTACTTAAGTCCCATTTTGTTCTTCATGATGTGGGTGGAGTCCATCCCAAAGCTAGAAAGGTGTTGGAGCCATGGATTTGATCAAGGTTGTCATGTGACATAACAAGATAAAGGTTGTCATGGTGGAGTGTGGTGGCAAGAATATCGTGCTATTTTCTTAGCGATACATTACAAAAAAAATTCAAAAATGTCAAAATGAGATTTTCTATGTACTTGGCAACTCGGAGGTACCCTCATCTATGGGTGTGGTGTTGTATTGTGCAGTGAAAGTGGTATGAACAAACCAGAATTACTAAGATTATCTCGTAGTTTCATAATACTCATTGAAACTCTTATGTATCGGCCTCCAAACCCATTTGTTTCTACCAGTCTCATTTAAATGTGTAGTGGTTAATGGATCTAAATTGCCTAGAAACTGTGAATATAAAAAATTTATTAACAAAATAAATTAATAAGTAGTGCTTCATGACAATCAATATCAACTTTAATCACTATATTATTGAGCTATGACACTCTTGAAGTAGGGCCATTACCTGGGAACAATTTCTACAATACAATACTTGTATTTCAACAAAACATCATCACTGAAATGCGACGCATACATTAAAAACACCAAAAAAGATTTAGACATAGAAAAAAATCCCAAATCTATTCAATGCGACATTGCAGTGTTGACCATAATGTTAAGTTCATCAAGAAAGAAATATATATTGCATGGACACATCCCAAATTGATTGTTTACGATAAATTCACTAGTACACCAAGAATATTAAGACAAAATATTTTTTTTGTCTTAAATATATATATATATATATATATATATAATATATAATATTTATATTTGTCTTAAAATATATATATATTTTATTTTAGTTATTTTCCATTAAAATTTAATATCAAATGAATTGTCTTAAATATAAAATTCAAACAAAAAGCAATTTGAGACAACAAACTTTTTAAGACAACTTTATATTTAAGACAAAATACTTTAGGACAAAAATATTTTAAGACAAAACTTTTATATTTAAGACAAAAACAGTTTAAGGCAAAAGTATTTAAGACAAAACTTTAAATTTTAAGACAAAATAATTTGAGTAAAAAAATATTTTAAGACAAAAACATTTTAAACAAAAAACTTTATATTTAAGGCAAAAACAATTTGAGACAAATATTTTAAGACAAAACTTTATATTTAAGACAAAAACAATTTAAGAAAAAAATATTTTAAGACAAAATTTTATATTTAAGACAGTGACCACTTAAAATGAAACTTGTTTATGACAATTAACATTTAAGACAAAAACATATCAAATTAAGAAAATATTACCGAACAACTACAAAACTAACTCTGACAGTGAACCTTAAGTCTGCCAGCTTGCACGCTACTACTATCTCGCGCCTATACCAAGGTTATTTTTTCACTTACCATTCACGTTATATTATATAAATACAACGATTTTTTGGGATCGTAATTGCATGGGGGTAACCGACTCTAGAGAACTTGACAAATTTTCCTTGCAAGCTTTCCTAGAAATCAATTCCACTTTTGTCCCTTCGATCTTTGTCATTGCATTCGGTTAGTGAGTCACTTTGGTGCTTACTATTACTGAGCAGTTGATAAACTAACTAAGTTTTGGACTACTTTTCCTTCTTATGTGATTAAGCCTCGAGTTTAAATTTCCCTTAGTATGCATCCCCTTAGACTTTGTGTCTATCTCAATGTAATGAGCTGCAAGAAATATTGCAATGTGGCTGGCGAACAATTGGGTGGAGAGTTGAAGTCCTTCCTTCATTTTTCAGTCACCATTAAACACAGAGATCGATAAGTGTACATTGCTTATGTGTATTTCCTTATGGAGTATGATGAATATTGTTACATTGTCAATGGTGCAATATCTTGCATGTTTGTAAATGTAAATGAATGTCTAAGTTTTGATGCTCACTATGTCTTTGTGATTAGAATGGTGTCATGTATGTAGATAAATTTTGAATTGTGCCTAGGATATGCTATTCATTATTATGTGCATCGTGAATGCACTATTATGTGTTAATGTTCATTCAATTGATTGCCAAATTTATGGGTATACTTAGTTTAAGCAATCCCTACGCTATTATTGTAGCAAAACTAAGAATTTAGGTATCAAGAATTGGACCATGAGCCTCCTTAGAACTAGAAGAGGGTGGGCGAACAACCATTGTTGTTCGGCTTTATGAACCTATCCTATGTTTCTTTCTATTCCATATACACTATGTTTTTAAGGTCGAGAGGAAGTGGGAGAACATAACTTTATTGACATGTTAGCAGGTCCAACACCTAGTGGACACTAGTGAAACCACACCCTAGTGGAACCATATTGTGTGTATATACACTAACCATAATCCATCGACCTTAGTGATCAAATCTAAGGTAAGGGCAGGGTCTATACACTTGGCCAAATGTTGTTTTATTTTTGGTGAGAATCATAATGGCCAAGAGAGTGGTAGAGGATGAACTAGGAGTGTTAGGAACATTTTTAGCTTCCCATCGCCGAGATATTTGTACCCTACAACACCCTAAGAGTGTAAAAATTAATATAAATTTGCTACTACTGATGTATTTGAAATAAAAACAAGAGATTACATATTTCCTCTACTATTTTGTGAAATGGAAATCACAATTGAGAAAAGCATGCAATGACATGAAACCATAAAAAAAACAAGAACGTGATTATTTATAGAGAAACCCAACACGAAAAAACCCTTCCAATACTTTTCATTAATCATATGAGAATGAGAAACTATTACAATGTCTTGTTTCAATCCTGAAGCACACCCTTCACTGTAAACCTGTTCTCCTATTGATTGTCCTGCTCTGGTAAACACTTAGTCAATTCAAAGCCCTATATTTCTCCTATTTCCTTGCATGATTCTTGAGGAAATTAACTCCTAAATAATAAGGGAATTCATTATTCCCTTGTAAAAATCCCAAGTAATTGATCATCTTCCTCAATGCCCAATATGTACACTCAACTAGTATACAATTAATAATTACAATTTTCATTTTCCTCCACTTTAGTATGGCAATTCAAATTCCATGCATGTCTTAATTTACTTTTAGCTAATTAACTAGTTTAACTGAGAGATCATTGAGTTAACAACAATTCTACTACTCAAGTAACTCAACATATGCTTAAACTCTATTAACTGAGTCAAACAAAAAATAAATGAATTAGATTGTTAAATTTTAGCAACACTACATGCACAACTCTACTTCTAGCCTATAACTAGAATTTACTAAGTAAACAAGTAGACAAGGCCATGTCACACAAGTTAACTTATATGCAAGTCATCTTGTTGATTTGGAAAATCAAATTACTTAAGTCCCATTTTTTTCTTCATGATGTGGGTGGAGTCCATCCCAAAGCTAGAAAGGTGTTGGAGCCATGGATTTGATCAAGGTTTTCATGTGACATAACAAGATAAAGGTTGTCGTGGTGGAGTGTGGTGGCAAGAATATCGTGATATTTTTTTAGAGATACATTACAAAAACAATTCAAAAATGCCAATATGACATTTTCTATGTACGTGGGAACTCGGAGGTACCCTCATCTATGGGTGTGGTGTTGTATTGTGTAGTGAAAGTGGTATGAACAGACCCGAATTACTAAGATTATCTCATAGTTTCGTAACAGTCATTGAAAGTCTTATGTATCAGCCTCCAAATCCATTTGTCACTACCAGTCTCGTTTAAATGTGTTGTGGTTAATGGATCTAAATTGTCTAGAAACTGTGAAATTTATTATGGAAAAAAAATTGGTATATTGTCAAGGTTTACTAGCACAACCTGTTGAGGATGGATTGCCTTAGCAATGCTACCCAAGATCAAATGTTAAGGAGGTGGTTGTGCCTTGTGCTAGAGGGAGGATCACAAACAACTTGACAAACAAACAAAAAAATATTTTCGTATATCCAACACTAGAGCAATAATTAGTTTCATACATCCTAATTTACTCTCCTCATTGCAGTACCTTCGCACATTCAACAATGTACTCTCCTCATTGCACTACCATTTCAACATGCCATGATTACGAAATAAGCCTACCATAATTACAAAATAAAACGTGAACTAATGTGAAGCAATCATATAAATGAAAAATAAATTTAAATACTATAAATTAAATTATTGTGTAACTAAAAAATGTCAAAAACAAATTAATACAAAATCAATGCAAAACGTAATGCATAATATCTTGCAACAAGTATAATAAAGTATCCCATTCAAAATTTATTTAAAAAAAACTATTTTTCTTTTTAATTGAATGAGATATGGTTAATTTTATCTCTTCCATTCGGGAGATTGTATGTCGTGACACATTGTGATTAAGGTATAGTTTAAAAAAATAAAAAATAATAATGTTTAATTATCTTAAGAATTAAATAGGATAATGAAAGATACAAGGAAGGTAATAAATATAAAATGATCTTGAAATTTATTGTATGAGTTTTTAATAATTAAAATTGATAAAATCGTATAATCTTGAAATAATTAAAATTACTAAAATGAAATAATCATATTTTAAATATATAAAATGGCCAAGGTAAATTGCGTTATTTTAGAGGTAAGGTTCACAAGAAATCATCTTCCTCGTGAATTACAAGAAGATATGACATTCTTTGGATCTATGCTTTCTTAGATAAAACTGTCCTAACCTGGTTGGACATTTTTTTCTCTGGGAAGAATTTCAATCCGTTGGACCAATCATGACATTTTTGAATGAATGTTTTATATTTTTAGAATATTGATAATGTAGTTTTGATTTAAGTTTTGTCAGGAAAACTTATGCACAAGAAGTATAAGGGTATTGGATTAGGCGAACATTTAATTGGTTGAAGGCATTTTTTAAGATCGTGCTAGAATTTTATTTTTTTTTACAAAGTGTAAGTTAACTAAGAAGGAATTAAAAGAAAACAAAAATTATGGTTAACTATTCATACCTAGTATTTCTATAATATACATCTTACATCTTTTTCACTATGGAAGCACAAACCATGTAAGGGGAAGGATTAAATATACAATGGTATTTAATAATAAAAAAAGTGATTTCTTTTTAATGTACAGGGATGGATTTGACATGGTTTTAGCAATCTGTAGGCTCCACATCAGATCTGCGGACTTGCCCAGTCATAATCGCATTGTCATAATGAATGCAATGCGAATTTTTATGGTTTGGTGCATTAAACTCATCGTCCTACTCTGGCACTTGGTTCCCTTCCCACTCTCTACCTATGCAGACTTCAATCCAATGGTTATTGATCACTTCACCACTATGGTAATGAATTCACCCCCCAGATTTTGCTCAGTCTGTGGTCGTGGTTAGGGTTTCAGGCTTGCTCATGGCATTCAGGTTGTTAGGGTTTATTACAAGCTTCGTTTTTGCAGGTAACCCACTCTTTTGCTACAATTTCATATGATGTAGATTATGGTAGTGTTATTTAATTTTATTTTCTTTCTAACATACTTTTACAAAAGTATATGTGAGTTCCTGAAGGTTCTTCAATGTGTGGAATACTTTTTCACCTAGCAATGATAGAGAACTCAGACATTGCAACTGGTAATCCATATTGTTATAGTGATAATGACCTTCTTTGTTCAGTCCTTTTTTAGTTCTTAGATGGTTTAAGGAGTTGCTTCATTCATAGGGTTATGAAATGCTTCACTCCAGGTTTCTTATATGCTCAAGTCAACCTTACCATAGTTATACTACAATTTTAACTATATACCTTTCTTATATGATTAGGGCAGCCTTACCATGGTTACACTGCAATTTTAGCTATTTACATTTCGTATTTTGAACCCTTAACTAACTATGTTGACTGAGCCGTCGTTTTCGGCCACAGGTTAGTTTGTTTCCTTGAGCGGGTTCAAGCTTCTCATTGCAGTTGAGTACCATCTTTAATTTTACTAAAATTCAACTCCTATTATAGGTTCCCCCTTTTCTCGACTCCAATTTACTCTTCCTTCATACTCCTCTGTGTTAATAGGTCAGGGTTTGAGTATCTTAAAGATTTATTAGTAAATTAATACTCTATGTCAGAGGGTTTAATTTAGTAATGCTTCTAAGAGTTTGTCATAGCATTTCCTTACCATTTTTAGCATAGTTGTGGTGTTTCAATCGAACTTATGAATGTTTATGGTTTTCCCAAAATTGGGTGAAATTCCTCCTGCCTCTACATGTAATTCTTATTTATTTTTCGTTGAACAGTGGCCATCAACATGGCCCATATTATACTATAAGGATATTGATATATCTTGTCTAGGCTTGAAATGGGTTCGTTCCATGAAATGGGTTCTGTAATGTAGAACGATTTTTGAGTTCTTTTTAAATTATAGAACAATTGTATTTCATCGACAAGCAATTAGGTAATTTCTTTCTAGAAAAGAGTATGTATTTAAACATGCTATATAATTTCTGATATTTAACATTTCTGAGACATAGAAAATAGACAAGTTCAAGACTTAAAGGAAACTCATTTTGTTTTCTTTATGTTTTGAACTTGTCTATTTTCTATGTCTTGGAAATGTTAAATCTAGGGTTCCAATCCCTATTTCATTCTTGGAGTGAAATTCCTTTTTTTTTTAAATCCTTTGTCCTTCATCTCTGAATCACTACTCATCTCCTCTAAGTATCAAGTCATCAACATACAATACCAAGATAAGCAACTTGACATATACCATAATGTGATACAGGTTGGCATCTGCTTCATTTTTGGTGAATCTCAATCAACTGATATATGTATAAATTTGAGTGTATCATGCTCAGGTTGACTATTTGACACCATGTAGGGCTCTTTTGTGTCTACACACATCTCTCTGTCATATGTCTCAAATCCCTCTGGCTTCTTTATGAAATTTTCTTCCTCAACAACACCATCGAGAAAGGTGGCATTCACATCCATCTGTTGGATCTTCCACCCCATATGTGTAGATAATGCTAGAATGGTTATGGTCAAGGAATATATTTCCACTAGTGAAAATGTTTCCTCATAGTCCACTCCCTCTACCTGAGCAAAGTCTTTGGCCACAAATCTAGCCTTGCACTTCTCGATGCTCCCATCAGTTGTGTGATTCACTTTGTAGATCCATATGGAACTAACTACTAACTTGTTCATTGGCCTTGGCACCACCTCACATGCATTTTTCTTCATGATGGAGTCATACTCCTCAACCATGGCATCAACCCACACTGGTTGAGAAATTTATTCTTCAAATCAAGAAGGCTCTGATTCAATGAGCTCTGTAATGAGAGCCATATACCCAATGTACCTATCTAGTGACCTCCTCTTCCTATGCTAAGAGGAAGAAGCTCCCACATGATCTTGTGCATCTTGTACCAATTTGTCATCTTCTCTGCCTCTCTTCCTCCCCTCTACGAAATATTTTGGTTAAGTGGGTGCCTCGACTCAGCCTCTTGTCTACTCCTCTCCACATGGATACTCCAAAACCTCCCAAATCTCTACATGAGGCCCCTCCTTAGGAACTATAATCTCCTCCTATGATGGGATGCTCAACTGTCACTCTAGAGAGCATCGCATTGCCTTCTCCTCATCAAATTTAACATCTCTCCTCATTACTATCACCCTCGGTGATAAAAAATACACCCTATAGTTATGTGTTGTCTCTATGTATCCTACAAAGACTCCCATCCCAGTTGTAGGCTCAATTTTGTTCTTGATATCCTTGGAGACATCACAATACATGGTAGCTCCAAAAATTCTAAAATGAGATACAGTTGGATTCCTCCCATAGAAAGGTTCAGGCGTGATCATGATAAGTATTCTATGAGGACTCTAGTTCTACAAATAGATTACGTCGTTGCATGCTTATACCCATAGGTGTAATGGAATCCCCTAATCATGCAACATGGTTCTTTCTAATCCCACTATTATTTTGTTCTTCCTTTCAACTACCCCATTTTTTGTTGGTTATCGAGTGTTATCAATTCTCTTCTAATACCATCTTTGGCAAAAAATTACTTAAAGGTTCTAGATACATATTTTCCTCGATAATCACTTCTCAGGGCTTCCAATTTCTGACCAGTATCCTTTTAAACCAATGCTTTGAATTCAACAAATTTTGAGAAAACTTCACCCTTCTTCTGCGTGAAGAAGATCCAAAATTTTCTTAAAAAGTCATAAACAAAAATAACATAATTCTTGTGTTTTGTTGTAAAGGTTGTAGAAAAGGGTCCACATACATTAGAGTGGACTCACCCCGAGATTACTCCAACTATGTTATCCCAGCAATGGAAGTTGGATTTGACATATTTCCCCAATGTGCATCCCTTGCATACATCAAGTTGGTCAAGGGTGCATTTTGGGAGGCTGATGGTGATTTGTTGCATGATTTTTAAGGCCCCATGGTGTAAGTTTCCCATGCGTCTATGCTAGAGTTATCCAACATCCCAAATTTGCACTTCTACCTTTCTACTTAGTGAAATACAAGCTTCCACCTCAAGTTTGTATAGGTTCTTCACACAAACTCTAATTTCTTTCACTTTCCCAGTAGCTACATGTATTAGAAAGGATTTCCCCTTACTGAAAACAACATCATAGCCATGATCCTCCAATACAACTATAGAGATCAGATTTTTCTTCATCCAAGTACATACATGACATATTTCAAATGAAGATGGGAGCCTAACTCCCTCTTAGTTTATAAAATACCAATTCCTTTGGTATTGTGCCACCCATCATCCCAAATTTTTATGTGCATCTGGAAATCCTTCTCCTCTAGGTTACTAAAGAATTATTTACATCATGTCATATGGAACCAAGGACATGAATATTTATACCACACACTCCCCATTATAGCGTTTTCCATACATGCAATTGAGTGAACTCTAATTCGAATTTTGAGGAAAGAGCTTCACCTCCTGCTCCTCTTGAAAGCTTCTTGTTATACTTCTTGTTTGAACAATTTGTTGCATAGTGCCTGAATTCATGACAATGAGAACATTTTATCTTGCTCAAGTCCTTCTTCTTGCCATTATTCTCGCTAGTCTACGGTTTTCATTGGGCCTTCATTCCCTTTCCCTTATTTCTCTTTCTAACCAGGGAAAATTTCCCTTCCTCCTCAAATTTGGATGTTACTCCATTTCTAGTGTTCTGTTGAATTTCTTCCTGCACTACTTTAGATTGAATTCTCTCCCAGTTTGGTAATTTGTCCTTTCCATTTAAAAAATCCAAATAGTTGTGCCGTAATTTTAGAATGCCTAGGAGGGCTAAGATCATTAGTTATGGAGAGGGAATATTTTCTCCAACTCCTCCAAACTCATCTCGACAGTGAGTGAACTTGGAGAGTAATGTGGAATTGTTTCTCCTTTTCACAATTAGATATTTCTGAGCTTACCCTTCGATCACGATCCTATTGGTGTGTTTAGATTCAAAGTAACTTTTCCTTCCCCTAATATTACCGTTTTACTTGAGGAGGTGGAGGATTTTGGTGATGGCATATTATGTTCTTCTAAGAAAAGTGAGTAGGCCTTTCACTTAAATGTTCTAGGTAAAATAATTTGTTCATATGTTGTTATATACGATCCAAGAGGAATGTCTATAAATTATAAATAATTGTGGTTGGATCAATATATTATTTTGTAGCCATATTTTATAGAGGAATGTTTGGAGGAATCAACTTTATGTGTCATTTTTACTACTTCTACCACCTTGAAAATTTCCAGAGAAAATCTTTAGGATCCATCTTGAGGACTTAAATGATCACATTTTTTGGTCTCAACCTTATGATGGACCACGATTTCATAAATCACATACATGTTGATAGCGAAAAATTTCCCAACAATAGTTTGCGACTCTCTATGGTATGAGTTACCAATTAGACCTCAAAAAATTTGGTATGAGAGGACCATTCAAATTTTGGCTCAAATTTGATGCTAAGAGGAAGGAGCTCCCTCAAACCATAACAGAGATAAAATTTTAAGGTGTCAAATCTGGAGCATGTACATGTAAATAACCCCTGAAGGTCTAACACAAAATAAAATCACAAAACTATGAGCTTGAAGAAAATAAAATAAGTATTTCCCACTATTTATGCTATGGGTGAATGGATAAATACCAACATCATCAATCCATGACTCCCAGAGCCTCAGTAGAGCCCCATAATCCATTTAGACATATAATTATTTAGAGGATATCCTCTCATGCTTACCCACAAATAGAGTAAAGAGACATGAAATAAAACCCGTGCCACCATGCGCAGAATACAAAATTGATGTGAGAGTGTTAACCTCAATCCATGCCCATCCCAGAGAGAAGGATGCTCTAAATAACATAAACAATTCGACCGAATTAAAATTGCTAAACATAGAAAACAACATATTCCTTCCATAAATTATAGAATGCAGACATTCTACCCTGAAATATAGTTTCAGAGACCTGCTACCCATGAATAATCATACAGACATGAAGGAAATAAGGCGAAAGGGGGAGAATCATAATATAAACGTACCAGCATTAGAGCAACATTGTTGCAATATAAACAAACATTAGAGCAACAATTGGCCAAAGTGATGGGCCATGAATACGACCAGTTTTTAAACACTTAGTTCATCCATTTTTACTCTTCTTTATCAGGTCATTTATTATAATTTATTATATAAATCCATTTTATAATGATTTATACTCTTATGGATGAATGTTATTTATTCTCCTTTATTTCTAATAAATTGATGATTATGCATGATTTTATCAATGATAGTTTTAATAAGTTGGTTGTAACATTATTCACCATTTTTAGCCTCCAATACAATTTCCAAATTGAAGATTTGATCATTAAATATTCCAACTCAGAAATTCCCTGGAATAAGAAGTGACAGTTTTGTGGTTGAGATTCTTGGCAAATGAAGAAGAATCTGGAAAATCGAGAACATGGGTTTTGTCCAAAATGGAGCAAATTAACTTTATTGAAGAATGGTTTGCCCAAATTCGGCTTTTATTGAGAGACACATGGGGTTCTTTGAGCATTATTTTCTCAGATTTACTGTGTGGCCATTTTCCAAATCTCAGCTGCAAAGCCAAATTCACTTTGCTCTTGTTGAAAGATGGATGGAAATACATTCTCTTGTTGATCAATTGGTTAGAAAAAATCCAATTTTGTAATAGAACTTATGTTGTAATTATCTCTATTATAACTGCTCTCTTCTCTCTCTACTTAAATGAAAACAAAGATCAGAGAGGGAGATGATGAATTACAGATTCAGAGTAGGGGATGGCTGAGAGAATGTAGAATTATGATTTGGGGATGGTGAATTTAGGGAAGGAGAATTGAGGATTTAGAACTAGAGATTCAAGAATGATGGTGGATTATTCATGATAGGATAGCGATTGTTGCATTGCCATTGTAATCTTCAAAGCTTCAACTGCTGTAATGATTTCACAGTTTGAGGATGAATAAATAAAAGGGTTGTTGTTCATTCTTCTTGTCTAGAGTAGCTCAGCAGCATCCGCTGGCGGCTAAGGGCCCAGCCTCTGGTGGATTGTGCTACTGCTGTATATTATATCTTTAGTTCATGCATGGTTTTGTTTATCAGTTTTATTTGGTAATATGATGTGTTTTGTTATTTTACATCACGGTTCTATTATATTCGATTTATGTTCAACTGAGTAATATCGTTCTCGATGCTAGGAATGTCGTATTGATTCATCTTGACTTGGTAACGCATTGTTGTTCTTTTAATCATTGATATAATGTTGTTGATCCTTACATAATGTTATTGCTATTCAATTACAGCGTAACCGTGTTGTGACCTTCATAAGTTGGTATTACTATATTCATCTATGTTTTACACTTAATCACGATTGTTGTTCAACTGACATTGCTATTCCATTACGAATTACAATTGTTCTTGTTTATAACTGAGATTGGTATCTATGGTATTAATGTCAGATTATTGTTTGTTTTAATATTAAGGTGTGTCGTGTGTATTTTGGTTCACTGTACATTTATATTTGATCTTAAATGTTGTTCTATATTTTATTTCTAATTAGTTGCCATTCTATTTCCATTTGTTGATTGATTTATCCTTTGAGTATTCTATAAGATAAGGCTGCTACACTTGTTTCTGTAGATTAAGGTGTTGTTGTTCATTAGATTTAGTTGTTGTTACATTTTCTAGTTGTTGTTCCATTTTGTGTTATTTGCGTTATTGATTGCTTTGGTGTGCAAAACGATCTGAAACTATAGTGGGCATTGGCATTTGTTGTCTAGTCCCTAGATTGATGATCTGTTCCTTAATTACTTTTGGTTACATCAGTTTCCAAAGGGATGAGTTATTATTACTGGACCCTTGACGGATACATTGCTTATTTTTCCGAATGAATGATTTAGGCCTCAAGGTATTTTGTTGTAAGTAAATGTTATTTCCAGCTTTCATTTACTTTTGGATTTTACGCACTATACTGCAAAACATTACTCTTGAGTAATAGCCGCCTCAGACTGAGTACCCTGTTGAAATAAAAAGTCATCCCTAGTTTGACAATTAATGGGGGTAATTAGGAGTTAAAAAGACACCTTTTTATCGCTCGACATTTTGCCGCCGTTGTCGGGGAGAGTGTAGCTATTTTTAAAGAGTAGTGTGCATCTGATGAGTGCCTGTTAGGAAAGAATTGGGTATTAAAAACGAAAGGTAAGAACCTTCGTGCGGAGCATGTAAAAGCCCTGCTCCCCCACCTGCTTTCCAAAATAATTGTTAAAGAAATTAGGGTAGAAATAAATGTTTGAACTTTTGTGTGAATGACAAACAAAAAAAAAATAGAAATTTTGAAAAACAAATCTTATGATTTCACTCAAGTGGTGATGTAAGCACCACCCATTTCACTAATCAATTGACAGGAACATTTCAAGAAGGAGCCTCAAATAAACACATGAAGAACATCTTCTATTATGGTAAGAAATGGCTTACATTTCTACTTTTTAATTTCCTATCAAAGATCTAGGAGGAGTGACACAAATGCACATAATTCCCCCATATTCTCTACCAAATTTTCATGTCTTCACAAATGAAGATCTAGATACATTCTTATTTGAGTCTGAAATAATTTGTAGAGTATATGATTATTACACTAACGATCAAAGATTGAAAGCATTTCCTCTTACTCTAAAAGGAGCAGCTCTCCGATGGTCCATGAGCATAGGTGGGAATTGCATCCAAACATGGAAGGACATGAAGAACATATTCTTGAAGAAGTACCAAGACTATTGAAAGGCCAATGAAGATATTTTTGCTATGATACAAGGGGAAGATGAAAGCTTGGAGGACTATGTAGATCGATTTCATTACAACCTTCAAAAATCAAAGCATAAGCATTTGGAAAAAGAGATCTTAAAAACACTCCTTCTTAAAGGAATCAAAGATGAATTCTTAGAGCTCTTAAAGCTAATAGGAAGAGGTGATGTTTTTCAGTTGTCATATGATGATGTTTGGGAATTGTGCATAAGGTATTTAAGAGGAATCTCCAAGGCTGGTAAGAATTCTAAAGATGTTTGTTCTTTCTTTTACAAATTTGCTACAAGATCAAGAGACATAAGAGATGAAATCAATGATTTATTTGAACATTTTAAAATTGATATTATTAGCTCTCTAAAGGCAAAATTGGATGTTTTGCAGGTTCATAAAAATCAAGAATTTGATGAAGTGTTTTTCCCTCATGACCGAAAGGAGCATCTCATAGATACTCACTCTTCCTTATCTAGGATGGAAGTAGCATATAAAAGAGATGAGGAAGCTGCAACAAGGTCAAAACCGTGGAAATCATGGCCTACAAGTATGGTTCAAAACACTTCCTCTTCATTCTCTTACTTGCATAATCCATTATGGAATACTAATGTGTTAGGGCAGCCATGTCAATATAACCATCAATCTTGTCTACAAGTTTGGCATGGCTCACCTTATGATTGCATGACTACTCTCCCTCATCCTGTAGTACAAGCACATTCTCCATATTATTCACTAGCTCTTCCACAACATCTTGCTTACCCATCAAAACTATTCACACAACCCAATCAACCACATCATCAAAATGCTCCATTCCATACACAATTTCCTGCTCAACTAATTCCAGACCCTCACCACAATAAACTAGTACAACGTGTTTACAATGTTGAACTGCAAAATTTGCCCACTCTTCCCACCCATTCTATCTCACATGCACCATTAGAGAAAACTTACAATGAGATTCAGAATGTTTCAAATTCAAAAATTGTAGAAGCTATGGAAGAAAATGAGGTTTCTTTTAGTATGCATCAACAAACCATTTTAAAAGCTCAAAAACTTCATGGTATGATGGCTATGGGAAATCAAGAAAGTAAAGGATATATTGAAGATTGGTTTCACTCCATCATTTTCTTGCATTATCATTCCATACTTCAACAATTTTTGACACCATCTTTTCAAGGGAAGTTGGCTTCTCATACCGTAATATTCATTAATATGCATTTTTCAAATTTGGGTATGTACATATTTGAAGCCTTATTTCGAAAATGGTTCCACTGGAAGTACTCATATACGTAGTCATATTCATTCTTCAAATCAAAATAGCTTAGTATAGAAAATAAAATAAATAAGGGAATAAATAAATGTATTTTATTTTTTTATGTAAAACTAGTTTTTTTTTTTGCGACACGCTGTCGAAATCAACATCGGTGATAAATGTTTCAATTCATTTGTAGATGAATTATAATGGAAATAATAGTTATACAAAAACTCATATTCACTTTTATCACCAATTTGAAAAAATGCTTCAATATCATATTTTTTTGGCTTGTGGGCTTGATGAAATTTCCGAAAAACAGTCGGGACAATCATGTTTTGAAGAACCAAAAGGGAATATTTTTAAAACCTGTTTATATTCTAAGTATCCCTTGATATCTAATTTTCAACCCAATTTGAATCACTCAATTTGGAATTGAAACGAAAAAGTTAGAACCAAAACATTGACCGGATCTCTAGTAGACAACTCAGGAATAGAGTTGGGACAGTTGGTTTTTGTAGGCCTAAATGAATTAATTTTTAAAACATAATTCTATGGTAGATTTCCCTATGAATTTAGTTTACAACAAAATTGGAATCACACATTTTTGATATCGTATGGGGAAGTTATGATCAACATATTGGCTGTCTATCGTAAATCAGCACTCTTAAAACGTTGTTTTTCCGACGTTTCCTTAGAGTATTTGACCTATTAATTCTTGCTGTATTCAAAACATGTTTCTATTGGAGATAAAAAAATGAATCTATTTTCATTTCCAATTTGAATCATTCAAATCCAACATCAAACGAAGAACCTATGCTTAAAACATTCACTGTTATTCTAAGTGGGGTAATCAAAAATGACTCTGTTATGCAGGTTGTTATAACTAAAATTCACATATCATACCATTGAATTTTTAAACCCTGTTTGTATTGGAGATACAAATTTGAATTGGCTCTCATTTGGCTTTGGAATCACTCAATTTGGACAAACAATGAAGAATTTGTGATTAAAACACTGCTGGTTAGTATGGTCGACCACTGCTCTCCCGCAGGTGACAAATAAATTTTACTTTCTTATTTTCTCCATGGATTTGTTCTACAGAGTAAATACTTGTTAGTTTTTTGCATAATTCTTGGATTATGAGAGCCTGTGCACATCTCTTTCTCCATGATTTAATGTTTTATTGCAGGTAGATACTCGTTTTTTGCAGGTCCTAGGAGAAAAAGAAGGTCAATTTATGGACAAGTGATTCTTGAAAGAAATTTTAATGAAACAAGGGAATTTCATCGAACTCATTACCCAATGGATTCATAATAGAAGAAATGAAGAATTGATTTCCATTTGAGGATTCATGTCATGTCTTTGCTGCCAAAACATTTTTCAAAGAAATCATTTTTTTTGACATAACATCATAGCTGTTGTAACTTAATTTATTTATTTACATATTGTTTTTAAATAAAATGTTGTTTCTTTTCTGATCTCTCTTATATTTTGTGTTTCATGTGTTGTTTCATTCAAACTGTAACCCATCCTCAGCATCAATACAATGAACAACTAATTCATTCTTTGTGTGCTTGCATTTTATGCTTGTGCATTTTGTTGTTCCTTTTCTGAATGGACAGCATTTGTGTGCACTTTTGTTGTTTCTATTGTTCCTTTTCCAAAGGGATAGAATTTTCGTTTTACTGTTCCTTTTTCAAAAGAACAACACCTTTTGTGTCAGCTCTTCCTTTGCCATGGTTCATTTTGTTGTTCCTTTTCCATGGTTCATTTTGTTGTTCATTTTCCACGTTTTGCTGTTCCTTTTCGAATGGAACAATACTTCTACACTTTCACGTTTTTCTGTTCCTTTTCGAATGGAATAGCACTTCTGCACTTTCACGTTTTGTTGTTCCTTTTCGAAATGGAACAACACTTTTGCACTTTCACGTTTCGTTGTTCCTTTTCGAAATGGAACCACACTTCTGCACTTTCACGTTTTGTTGTTCCTTTTCGAAATGGAACAGTACTTCTACAATTTCACGTTTTGCTATTCCTTTTCGAAATGGGACTGCACTTCTGCACTTTCACATTTTGTTGTTCCGTTTCAAATGGAACAACACTTCTACACTTTCACGTTTTGCTATTCCTTTTTGAAAAGGAACAACACTTCTGCACTTTCACGTTTTGCTGTTCCTTTTCGAAATGGAATCGCATTTCTGCACTTTCACATTTTGCTGTTCCGTTTTGAATGGAATAAAACTTCTGCACTTTTACGTTTTCCTGTTCCTTTTCGAAATGGAACAACACTTCTGCACTTTCAAGTTTTGTTGTTCGTTTTTGAAATGGAACAACACTTCTGCACTTTCACATTTTTGTTGTTCATTTTCAAAGGAACAACGTTTTCACATTTTTTTGTTCCTCTTAAGGAACAACACTTTTTCACATGCATTTTTTCGTTGTTCTCTATAGGAAACAACACTTTTTCGTGTGTATTTTTGCTTTTTTGTGTGCATTTCCTTTGATGTTCCCTACAAGTAACAATACTGTTTGAGTGTTTTTGCTATTCCTTTAAAAAAACAGCACCTTGGGAATATTTTCGAGAGAAACCCTTCCTTCCTCTTGTGGGATTATTCCTAGTTCATCTCAACCACATTTTACTGATTCCCTTTCATGGCATGAAGTACACTACTTTTATGAGGACAAGAATTATAGATTCTATTGAAGTGAGTTAATATCATTCACGTTATGATCTTTAACGAGACAACTCCTCGATGATAGCTTATTTTCAAAAAGAACACAATTATTTATATACTACTTTACTGCATTGTTTTCTATTGTACATGATATTGATTGATCATCTTAATACCATGCTAGTTCCACCCTTCCTGGTTATCATATTCTCTGTCTCTAATAAATGAGATTATGGGTATATTTTTTCTATTGACATGTTCAACTTCTTCCACCATCCCTAATCTTAAAGAGTACTAAGCCTCCTTGTTTTTATCATAAAAATGTGTAATAACAACAAAATTTTGTTCGCAGATGGAGGATGGGGGGTCTCATCAAGAGCCAGCCTACCATGTTCATAAGGCTGTAACAAAGTGACATTCCCATTATGGCCACCACACCAGGGTTAGGATCCATTGGATAGCCAAATTATCCTTGGAACATGAAGTCTCATCATGAGCTGGCCTGATCGCTTTATCTACATCCCAGTGAATCGCAGTGTGGTTATCTAGTTACCACGCCAGCACACTGATCTCTTTTGTAGAACAACACAGGAACTCTCCATTTATAAATTGGGGATCCTGGCTCATATGGGTTAAAAAGCAACCCTACCGAGGCTATAGATGTCTGCTGTCAGTAGAGGCTCTGCTTATGGTATTGAAGTTAGATCTTAACGTCAATTGTTACTATAATACCCTTTTCTTATTCTTTTTTTTTTTATCAGAGAAGTTATTTCCTTAATTTCCCCTATTTTGAACCTTTACGAATGAGAAATTATTTTCTGATCAATCACATCATTTTTCAGCTAGAACACCGTCAGTAAAGCATCTTTTTGGCATATTGTTGTTCTTTTTCCTTTTTCGCATAACTTATCATCAATCCAAAGCGTCCTATCTCTTATTCATAACTATCTTTACACACTCTGCTCTCATTATAGCCATAACTCTTGCCGTCCTATCATTGATATGTGTACTCTGCTTCATTTACTGCTGTATTGTTCATTCCCTTGCCTTGTCGTCAGCACAACACCTTTCATATGCTTTATGGTTATGGAATCCCTTTTCCAATTGGAGGGGGGCATGCATGCATTATGGGATTGCATGCGATATAATTAATGCACTCTGCCATAACTTGTTGATTTGACAAAATCTTAGTATTGCATGTATACATAAGTTTTTCTGATTGAAATTTTTGCATACATTTTATCTGTTGCTATTCAAAACTAACACTATGGATTCAAGAACATTGTATGCAAAATAGTGATTTGTTTACAAGAGAACAACAAGTATGAGTAGAATTCGATTCGAAGCATGACCACACTATTTCAACTAATAGAAGAGGCTCAAGCAACTCGCGAATACGAACAATTCTTTAGAGATGATGTGCTTACCTAGATTCCACCTTTTGCATCACTTTCAACACCAACTCTGCCTACATCAACTTCAACAAATACCAGTCCATATATGTCATGCCACATTTATTGGAGGTAAAACTTGAGGTAAAATAGCATAATTTTCTGATTTATTACAAATTTAGTATAATTTCATAAAAATCCATTTTGAGCATTATTTATCATCCTTCATTCCACATCTGTACCACTTCCCATTTTTCAACGACATATCATCTTTCAGTTTGGGGTTGTGTTGCTTTCATTCATTTCTTTCTTATAACCATGTCATTCATATTCTTTATCATCCATTGTTGTTCGTATTCATTCTCAACACCTTCCTTATTCCATGTTGTTTTACACCAATCATAGAATTCAACAGATGGTAGCAACTACCTCAATTTGTTTTCTAGCATCGCATGAGGGCATGTTAATTCGTCAGAGAGGAGGAGGAATTGCTATACATGATGGATGTTTTCTACTTTCTTTCTCATTTAAGGCATACAATTTCAATGCAAAAATTGATTTCCACATATTTTTTGAAACTGAGAACTCAATTCTTGTGATTTCTGGAAAGCACAGACATATTATTAAAATACACATACCCAGATAATTTCAAGATAAATTGGTTCATAAAATTTTGGAAATCATGCACTCTCACCTACAACAATTTTGTTTATATCTCATGATCCGTGCATCAAAATGATCTGATTTTTGGATCATACAGTCCTTCATATATTACAAATTTACTTGCAACATATCAACAAAAGCTGGTTTGTAGTTTTTGGGAAAATGGTTAATGAAGGTTGCTATCACCTATATCATATTTTGCTGCAACTTCATTGTTATGCCTTCATCAAGATTGCTAAAATTGAATATTTATTAATTAAGGAAGAATTCATTTGTTCTATCCATTCCATGAGCTGAGATGAACAAATTTTTTATTGCTTGGTTAACACATGGATTTTGTCTTTGGGTTGCATGAAGACATGCAATATATTCAGTTTTTTGTTGCATGAGGACATGCAATATATTCGGTGTGGGGGTATGTTGGGGCATGAATACGACCACTTTTCAAACACTTATTTCATCCATTTTTACTCTTCTTTATCAGGTCATTTATTATAATTTATTATATAAATCCATTTCATAATGATTTATACTCTTATGGATGAATATTATTTATTCTCCTTTATTTCTAATAAATTGATGATTATGCATGATTTTATCAATGATAGTTTTAATAAGTTGGTTGTAACATTATTCACCATTTTTAGCCTCGAATACAATTTCCAGATTGAAGATTTGATCATTAAATATTCCAACTCATAAATTCGTTGGTATAAGAAGTGACAGTTTTGCTGTTGAGATTCTTGGCAAATGAAGAAGAATCTGAAAAATCCGGAACATGGGTTTTGTCTAGAATGGAGCAAATTAACTTTCATGTAGAATGGTTTGCCTAAATTTGGCTTGTATTGAGAGAAACACAGGGTTCTTTGAGCATGATTGTTTCAGATTTATTGTGTGGTCGTTTTCCAAATCTCAGCTGCAAAGCTAAATTCGCCTAGTTCTTGTTGAAAGATGGATGGAAATATATTTTCTTGTTGATCAATTGGCTAGAAACAATCCAATTTTGTAATAGAAATCATGTTGTAATTATCTCTATTGTAACTGCTCTCTTCTCTCTCTCTATTTAAATGAAAACAAAGATCAGAGAGGGAGATGATGAATTAGATATTCAGAGTAGGGGATGGCTGAGAGAATGCATAATTATGATTTGGGGATGATGAATTTAGGGAAGGAGAATTGAGGATTCAGAACTAGAGATTCAAGAATGATGGTGGATTATTCATGATAGGATAGGGATTATTGCATTGCCATTGTAATCTTTAAAGCTTCAGCTGCTGTAATGATTTCACAGTTTGATGATGAATAAATAAAAGGGTTGTTGTTCATTCTTCTCGCCTGGAGTAGCCCAGCAGCATCCACTGGTGGCTAAGGGCCCAACCTCTAGTGGATTGTGCTGCTGGTGTATATTATATCTTTAGCTCATGCATGGTTTTTGCTTATTAGTTTTATTTGGTAATCTGATGTGTTTTGTTATTTTACATCACGGTTCTATTATATTTGATTTATGATCAACTGAGTAATATCGTTCTCGATGCTAGGAATGTCATATTGATTCATCTTGACTTGGTAACGCATTGTTGTTCTTTTAATCATTGATATAATGTTGTTGATCCTTACGGAATGTTATTGTTGTTCAATTACAGCGTAACCATGTTGTGACCTTCATAAGTTGGTATTACTATATTCGTCTATGGTTTACACTTAATCGCTATTGTTGTTCAACCGACATTGTTATTCCATTATGAATTACAATTGTTCTTGTTTATAACTGAGATTCATATTTGTGGTATCGAAGTCAGATTATTGTTTCTTTTAATATTAAAGTGTGTCGTGTGTATTTTGGTTCACTATACATTTATATTTGATCTTAAACGATGTTCTGTATTTCATTTCTAATTAGTTGCCATTCTATTTCCATTTGTTGTTTGATTTATCCTTTGAGTATTCTATAAGATAAGGCTACTGCACTTGTTTCTGTAGATTAAGGTGTTGTTGTTTATTAGATTTATTTGTTGTTACATTTTGTAGTTGTTATTCCATTTCCTCTTATTTGTGTTATTGATTGCTTTGGTGTGCAGAACGATCTGAAACTGTAGTGGGCATTGGCATTTTCTATCTAGTCCCAAGATTGATGATCTGTTCCATGATTACTTTTGGTTACATTAGTTTCCAAAGGGATGAGTTATTGTTACTGGACCCTTGACTGATACATTGATTATTTTTCCAAATGAATGATTTAGGCTTCAAGGTATTTAATAGATTTTATTTCCAGCTTTCATTTACTTTTGGATTTTATGCGCTATACTGCAAAACATTACTCTTGACTAAATAGCCACCTCAGACTGAGTACACTCTTGAAATAAAAATTCGTCCCTACATTGACAATTAATGTGAGGTATTTATGAGTTAAAAAGACACCTTTCTATCGGTTGACACAAAGGTGCTCGATTCATGTCTTTTTCCATCTAGGATTCAGGTTTTGTCATCTAACCATAAACCATGCCTATAGGAATCCCTGTCCACTTCACTCTCACATGTGGTTTCCATCTGACCACAAGCCAACACAACAGAGTGGATTTCGATTGGCCAGAAACTTGCAAATACAAATTGGTTTTACAATTACCACAAACCTTATGGTGGTACACACACCTCATGAGGCTTACAATTCACACTCCAATTCTTGGAGTTACGAGGTACATACTTTCCGAATATCACTACAAAACTTCCTAGACTTGCTTACAATTAATATGTGTGACTCAAAAATACATCATGCTAGTGATTCTATTCCACAAACTCACACTGACTCTCACAAACTTGGTTATCCATCATCGTCTAATCTCTAATGCAACTACTCTAACACCATATTCACTATCATGTCATCATTATATTTGGCAGTGAACAATTTCTACAAATAAATTTGTCCATTTTTGGAATGGCCAATTACAACATAGACTCAAACATATGACAATAGTTGGCCAGACTAATTATCAAGCATCCAATCCTTTCCACAAGACATATACCAATACAATTTTACATGCCTTGATAAACTCCCACAGTTGAGTTTCACTTGAAATAACAAATAACAGAATCTATATATACATAAATGAGGGTTGGCTTTCTCATAACATGGTTTTTCACAAATAATATTTCAATGGCATGCAGAAAAAAAAGCCAGGGAAATTTGGTTAAATGATCCCAGAATGCCATAAACATAAGCTCCAAGTGGCTACAAGATCAACACTTATCAACTCCTTTTCTTTGATTAAAATATGTGCAACAATGAATGAATGTATGGTCATTTTCCATGGATCTTAATTGGATTAAACATACCTACATCATGGTTCCTAGTTCGACTGATGTGATGTACCCGTCATGGTCAGTGTCAAAAAGGCTAAATTCCTCCCACATTGGAGCGATCTGCTCCTCACTCAAAATCTTTCCCCATTTCCAGAGATGTTATGACTGTGATTATGCCCTTACTCAAATCAACCCTATTAATGCTTGCGAAGGGAAGTCGGCAGGGTCTCTAAAAAAGTAACGATTCTTACCATCCTCCCCTTTTATAAAAGTCACTATGCCCTCGCCTGATTTACACTCTATCTACCAGTTTTGTCAACATCTGGTTCGTCTTTCTCCACAATTTTTTCCCTTCATTATGTCATTGAGGGTAAAAATTTCATGCCCTGACAACACCATTTACTGATCATGCCATTCCAAACTCTACCATAGATTCTTTGATCATATGCACTAAATTACCGTCAGTATTGGATTTTGAGATCAAAATCGAAGCCAATTAGATCAATGTGAAGAGGATTTTTTCTTTTTATTATCACTAATATGACTTTGCCTAGTAGGTACTCTCTGTAGAGAAGTTGAAGAAACATTGAAATGCAGAATTAAACAATCAACAAGCACCTAACAAACAAGCCTTCATTAAGAAAGATTGGTTATATCAATCAACCTTTTAGATTTCTAGCCTTGCTGGTCCTCCTTTCAAAGTATTGTTCATAGTACAAAAACCAATAATGGATCCATTGTTAAATCCCCAAAACATTGGAGTTCCTTCACCAGTGAGCACAGTCTTAGCTACACGACTTAATCACACAACTATGCCACAAAACTTGACAATCCACAGAGAGGTTCAAAATGTTTTCTTACACATGCAATGATCCTCCAAACATAATTTAGTCACACAGATAGTGTTTCAACGTTTATAATGAGTAGCCTGCAATTCCAAAAAACATGTGGAAGCAACATGTAGGATCAATGCAAATCCTTGGTGCCATGGTGGTTTCCAATCTTCACCTTCACGCTGACAACAATATCTAACACAACAATTGCTCACACCTATATTCTCTAGCCGAAACAGTTGCTCAACAAATCATGCGATCTCAGACATAAACTTAATCACGCAACAAGATTCCACGCTCATCACACCAATTTTAGTTTTGTAGTCTCTGCAAACAAAGATATATTTGAGTCTCTACAACTCCTCCATGGATCCGACAATGAAGATGCCATGCACAAACCACTTAAAATTAGCCAATTTAGGATTAGCCATAGGTTTTGGTAGATGATGGACAAACACAAAAAAATACTTGTTGCAAACATAAAAATTAATACTCTAAAAAAAATACATTCTTATTTCCCTCAGCCTGGGACGGGCCAAGCCTAAGAGGGGCCTGGCCCTATGGGATTCTCATACCATGTTAAATTTCCATAAGGAAATATATATTACCATTAATCAAGTAATGTTACAAATAAATATATGAAGTGTTGTCTGAAGATAGGGAAACTATCTTGGGCACACAATGTGTTGGTTGAGAGAATATCTCAACCACAGAAAAATCTGGGAAACAAGTAGGAACAGACTCCTCTAGATAGAAAGAATCACAACTAAGACAAGTAGGAACTACATATTACAACAGTTAAATGGTTGAGTTACATAGAGTACTAATAATTAATATATGAATCAAAATAACAACGAGGAGAACCACAAATTTGGTGAAGAAGACGAGTTATAGAAAACTGAAATCATGTCTGGTCCTTGTTACTAAATTTATAGAGCATAATACTCACCAAAATCTCACTGGCCTCCTTTGCATGTCTCTGACTAATTACAGTGTTATTTCCTCTGATTTTGTTTTTCCTCTTAGATGGTGTTTTCTGGGTTAAACATTTCCTATATTGTACATTTCAAATAGTAGAAAAACATATAATCCTAATTTTGGAGGGTGGCTACCACTAGGAAACCAATACTCTTGGATGTTTTTCCTTCTCTGTTGATCACATTAACTCTAACCACAAGGCTGGTGAAGTATTATCACAGCCAATAATGGTGGCTCACAAAGGCCAACGTCGTTGGCTAGATAAAGTTCTGATCTAATAATTAGTAACTTGACTATAAATTAGAGGTCAACACATAGACTTTCTCAACAGTAAACCCTAACCCCAACTAAATGCGTAATTTCAATTCTTAAATTTAGATGATGCAATTCTATAATGATTAATATCACCGATTTATTTTATCAAAAAGACTTTCAGCTAATAAATTAGAAAGAACTGAAATTTGTCTAATGGGTTATGTTTGAAATTTTGTAATTATTTACATGATGGGTTTATTTTATTGGCACAATCAGATTAACAAAGGTGATTATGTTTTTCTTATATCTATGACATATAAAATCATATTACTAAATATGGTTAATGTAGGTTGTTAAATTTCAATATTATAAATTTAATATTTATATTAATAAAAATATAATTATAATAATGATTATTGTTTTGAGGCTTCTGCGATCAGTGCTTTGCGTGTTGTTTTCTTCCAGAGTTTTCGCATCCATGATTTGTTTGTATCGACGTTTGGAGCCCTCCACCATGGCTCATCATCAGGATAGATTAGTAATTGTGTAGGACAGATCTCCTTGAGTTTTAATAAATAGGGATGAGAGATGCACAGGTAGTGGAAGCCGGCTGTGTTTTTTTTTTTAATATTTAATTATGTAATTGAATTGTTTAATTTTTTAACTTATGTTTATATAGTTTGATTAATTAATTAATTTTATTTATTTATTTAGTTATGGAGATGTTTAATTATGTAATAGAATTGTTTAATTTTTAATTATATGTTCAAATAGTTTAATTAATTAATTAATATTTATTTATTAGTTTATTTATCTTTTCAATATTAGAATCATAATTATATTTTTTTTTTTAATGTTATTATATAGTTTCATTAATTAATTATTAATTAATAATTAATTAGTTATTTTTATTTATTTATTTATTTCCATTATTTCTTTTAAATGTAATAGAATGTTTTATTTAACTATATATTCAAATGGTTTATTAATTAATTAATTAATTAATATTTATTTATTTATCTACTTTTCAGTATTAGTATCATAGTTAAATTGTTTAATTTTTAATTTTATGTTTATTTGTTTAATTAATTTTAATTTTATTTATTTATTTTTAGAAATGTTTAATTATGTACTAGAATTGTTTAATTGTTTAATTTTATGTTCAAAAATGAGTTTTTAATTTATTTCTATATATTGTTTATTTATTTATGATTAATTGTATTATGTTTGTTACTATCCTATTTCATACTTGATGTTTCTTATTATTTAGAGTAAATTAATTAGTTTGAACTCAATAATAATTTAATGTTTAGTACTAGTTTAATCCTAATGTTTGTTTCTATAATTTTAATGTTAATGAATATTAATGTTAATATTGTTAATCTAAGAATTATAGAATATAGTTTTAAGATGTAAATTAATGATTATAATTTTAAGAGTTGGGAGAGAGGTTTAGGTTAGGTTAGAAGGGGCAGTTCTAGGACATTCGAGTAGGAATCCAATTGTTGCTTATTTTCCATCCCTCGTCTCGATTGAGGTTGTTAGGGTTTTTACCTATTTCTATGGCTTCCCTCAGTTTTCCATGGTGATAATGATCAATTTTGGCTACCACTTTAGAGTTTTCAATGCAGATGTGATGATTGGTTTTACTGGAATGTTCAGCCAGGGTTGAGGTTTTTGAGCGGTTATGTTTTATATCGGCAGCATGTTCCTGAATTCTAGTATGGATAGATCAACCAGTTTCTCCAATGTATGTTTTTCTGCAAGAACACGGAACCATGTAAACTCCTTTGTGGCATTTAGGATCATCAGGATCTTTGACCAATTTTAGGCATCTACTAACGGTGTTCAAGGGTTTGAATGTGGTTCTAATTTTGTTCTTTCTTAATATGTGTGCAATTTTATCTGTTGTCCCTAATATGTAAGGGAGGATCACCTTGCCAAGATGATCATTTAGTGGTTGTTTGTTTTTAGGATTTTCAGCATCCTTGAAGGCTTTGATTTCTTGGTGTTTTTTGTATCCGTTCTTTGCGAATACGTTCATAAGATGGTTCTTTTCATCTTCAAAGTGATTTTTATCCAAAATACGGATGGCCCTGGTTGCCAAAGTGTTGAGAACACCTATTTTTTGTGATGGATGGTGGTGAGAGTTGGCATGTAAGTAATGTTCTGTATGGGTTTTCTTACAATATACCTGGTGTGATATGGTTCCATCATTGTTTCTTTTGATTAGGATGTCAACAAAAGGAAGACTTTCATCCTCCTCTGTTTCCATGGTAAATTGGATGGAATTGGATATACTCTTTAGGTGTTGTAGGAAATCCTTTAATTTTTCATTTCCATGAGGCCAAATCATGAAAGTGTCATCCACGAACCTTTTCCAAAGTTTGGGTTTTAATGGGGCAGACTCAATGGCCTTATTTTCAAAATCCTCCATAAATAGATTAGAAATGATAGGAGATAGAGGGGATCCCATGGCTACACCGCATGTTTGTTCATAAATATCATCCTTAAAACTAAAGAAGGTAGATTTGAGACATATTTCAATTAATTTGGCTATGTCAGAGTTTACGATTTTCTGGACTACTTCCATGGCCTCATCTATGGGAATGTTGGTATAGAGAGATTTAGCATCAAAACTTACTAATATGTCCTTGCCATCTAGGTTTATATCCTTGATCTCATTGATGAAATGGGTGGAGTCTTTGACAAAGGAACTGGTGTTTCCTACTAGAGGTTTTAACTTCCTAGCTATGTATTTTTCCAACTGATACGTTGGACCTCCTATGCTATTAACAATGGGTCTTAAAGTGACGCCTTCTTTGTGTATTTTTGGGGCTCCATTGATTCTAGGGGTGTATGAGTTGTTTTCTAATAGGTTCTTAATGTTGTGTTCTTTACTTGATTTTATTAGATTGTGTACGCTTTTGGATATCTTTTTTAGGGGATTCTTATTTAATTTAGTGTAACACCCACTATTAGTGAGGTGGTCTATCATCTTTTCGTTGTAATCTACAGTGTTCATTATGACAATAGCCCCACCTTTGTCAACTTTTAGGACTACTATATCACGGTCTTGGTTTAAGTTTTTGAGGGCTAAATGTTCATGTTTGAAAATGTTACTTTTGGGTAGGCGGGATTTTCTCAGAATGATGGAATAGTCTTGTCTGATATTTTCTTTGATGTTGTCTGATAAGTCCCTGATCCTATGCTCTATGTTGTAGAGAATGTCTTCTTTGGGGATTGTTTGAGGGGAAATGGGAAAATTTAATCCTTTTGCAAGGAGGTCTAGGGTGTTTTGGTCTATTTTCTTGTTGGATAGGTTTACTACATGTCTATTTATAGAGGTTGGTGGATTGTTTTCCATAGACATTTCTGACCTACATCTTTTATTTTCTGGCAATTGTTCCTTAGTGGTCAGCTTTGTTCTTACAGTTAATGAATCAAATAAGATATATTTGGGAATAGTGACGTACCTAGGTTCTTGAGCTATTGCTGCACTATTGAGGCCTACATGTTCCTACGTGTTGCAATAGAAATTAACTCCTAAAACTTCAGAGCGAGCTACGGTGTTTGCTGTAAAACTTGTTGCTACCACGTTTTCTTGCCTGGGTTCCCATCCTTCAGCGTTGTTGAGGCTCTCCTTGTTTCCATATTCCAAACAGTTGCATGAAATTGTTTCTACATTGGATTCTGCTATATTAACCGATGGATTACCGATGTTATGCCTGTCATCGCTGTTGTAATCTTCATCGCAGATGTTTGTTGTAGGTGCCTGCATGTTTTTATTAGCTTTTAATGCTGTAGAAACTAGATATGCACGTGTTTTAGACTGCGTTGGTTCTTTTTTTGGATGCGAGACCGAGTTGTATCCTGGTGTGGTTTCTGTTATAACCAGCGCTATCCGATAGTTGTTATGGTTCTCTTCTACATTTCTCTGCGTAGAGAATTTATTATTGATTTTCTCATGGTTTACTGTTTGTGGTTGTGTAGAGCTTTTATTGATTTGCTCAAGGTTTATTGTTGAATCAATATCAGTGTTGCAGTTAATGGTTTTTGTTCTTGGCGCAGTGTTAATATGAACAGACTCCAGGATTAAAGAGTGAAGGATTGAGACCTATGAGGAGTTGATTCCAGGAAGTGTAGGGGGGTTGTCTGAGATATCTAGAGGCGTATGCTTAGGGATTATGCTGCTGTATAGTTTTTCGAATTTTAGTTTTAGTTTCAGGCATTTGCTTTCCTCATTTTTTAGGGCTTTCAGAGTTGAGCATCCGTCTATTCTGGACGAAAGTTCTGGGTCTATTTTCTTGGATAAATTTAGGTGTAGGTCATAAGATTTTTTATTTAAAGTGTCAAGGTAAGCATGAATTCTTGTAATTTCTGAATGGAGTAGGGACTGGCTGGCTTTGTTAAAGATATGATTATTTCTAGGGTTTTTGAGGGAGTGTTTGATTCTAGCAAATGTAGGAATAACTAAGCTGTCTCTACATCTTTTAAGGAATGAGAGATCTGCCTTGTTCTTGGCTATCATAGATCTTAGATGTTCGAATACCCGAACCTTCTGTAATTTCTCCCTTCCGTATAGGGTTAAAATTATTGTTTTGAGGCTTCTGCGATCAGTGCTTTGTGTGTTGTTTTCTTCCGGAGTTTTCACATCCATGATTTGTTTGTATCGACGTTTCGAGCCTTCCACCATGGATCATCATCAAGATAGATCAGTAATTGTGTAGGATAGATCTCCTTGAGTTTTAATAAGATAAAAATTATTATTTAAAAAAAATATTATTATTTTATATTATTATATATATTATTAAGAATAAAAATTATAATAAAAATTATAATATTATAATAATATTGATATTATCAATAATACTATAAACCTTTGGGGTGAATTAACCCAATGCATGATTGATATTATAAACACAAGGTATTATTAATATTAATACACCTGAGGGGATTATAAACCCAAGGGGCTAATAAACTCAATACATTAACATTATAAACACTTAGAATCAATATTATAAACCAAGAGGATTAATAAAAACAAGAGATTATTCATATTATAAATCCAATGAATTATTGATATTATAAATCAAAGGGATTAATAAACCCAATGGATTAATATTATAAGACTAAAGTATTAATAAAACCAAGGGATTATTAATATTATGAACTCAAGGATTAATAAACCCAAGGGATTAATAATATAAACCTGAAGAATTAATAAACTGAATGGGTTGATATTATAAACCCAAAGCATTAATAAACCTAAGAGATTAATATTAAAAACCAAAGAGATTAATATTATAAACCATAGGGATTCTTAATATTATAAATTCATGGGATTAATAAAACTAAGTGATTAATAAACATAAGGGAAGAATATTATAAACCCATGGGATTAATATTAAACCCAAGGAATAAATATTAAACCCTAATATTAATATTATAAACCTAAGGGATTATAAACCCCATGATTACTATTATAAACTGAAGGGATTATAAACTCTACCATTAATATTATAGACCATGTGATGTAATACACCTTAATATTATAAACCCAATATTAAAAAACCCTAATATTATCAACCTAATATTAAATGACAATTTTGTAATGTAACAATGTGATGTTGAATAATTGTAATGTAATGTTACAATGCAACAATGATTTCGAGAGTTATTTTTGTATTGAGACAATGTTTGTAATAATACAATGTTGGATAATTTATTTTACCATTCCATCGTCACAATACTAAACCCTAATATAAAACCCTATAATTTACCTTTTATATTAATAATTTAGGGATTAATATTATAGTCCATATGGATTATAAACCCTAGGATGAATACTAACCCCTAAGTTTAATATTATAAACCCTAATATTAATGTATCAAACCTATGATGTCTCCTCCCACTAGCACAACAAGTTGAGGTTGGGCCTCGTCAGTAAGATGACCCACAATCGAACCTCACAAAGCTTGTTGTGCATGAGCTAAGGCAAGGAGACACACTAAAATCCATTCAACCTAGGCCTGGTGTGGCCCAAGCCAAGTCTGATCCTCGGGTGACATTGACGCCTTAGGTGTCCCTGGGTCGTGGTTTCTCAAGCCACAGATCAAGCCTAGAGGAATGTAGACAAGTTGACAAATAAACAAAAATTGTATCAAACCTCTGATTAATATTATAAACCCTAATATATTATTATACTTATCAGGGATTAATATTATAAACCCAAAGGATTAATAAACCCAAGGGATGATTCATATTATAAATCCATGTGATCAACATTATAAACCCAAAGGGTTTGTGGGTGGTATAACAATTCAAAAAAAAACATTTTGGGAAGCCTTTTGTGTAGCCAACTGATCAAAAGTTCAACCCCCCTGTAAATATATCACCAATCAAACTTGAAAAAAACTTATAAATCCAAGGGATTAATAATATTATAAACTAAAAAGATTAATAAATCAAGGGGATTATTGATATATAAACCCAAGGGTTTAATATTATAAACCCTAATGGATTAATAAACTCAAGGGATTAATAAACCCAAGGGATTATTAATATTATAAACCTAAGGGAATAGTATCATAAGCTCAAGGGATTAATACTATAAACCCAACAGATTAATATTATAAACCCAAGGGATTAATACAACTGAGAGCTTATTGTTAAAAACCTTTAGGATTAATATTTAGGCTGATAGGCCTTCCTTTGAGTGAGACTTTCAACGTCCTTTTCTTTCTGAGGTTGACACCTAGCGTCCACATTCAGCGGGCATACCATGGGCATATTGTTCATATGTGTCGTGCAATTTTTGCTTATTCTCAGCAATTTCCGAGAACTTCCTGCCAAACCTCAACAAAAAACTGTTATGCCAACGCCTTTATCCATAATGATGGTGGTCTCGAATCTTCACCCAGTACATGAAGCCGGAAGAAATATTTACAAATTTGTTATAGATTCCTGTAATCCGTGAACAAAATGTTACAAATTACTGAGAAGGCAGTTTAAAGTTAGCACCGATGGGGGTTTCGAGACACCACCTTCCTTTATTTCTCACAATATGACAGAGTAGGTGAAATGCCTGAACTGGAGTGATTTTTATTTAATAACTAGATGAGGAATATGCGCTTTCTTTCAGTGCAAGAAGCTTCTGTGAGAGACGTCTTCCTCCCTTCACTTGCTTCGGGCTTCCACTTCAAAGTTCTTTCCAAGGTAAATACCGTTATACTCAAATCTGTAATTTTCTTAACTTTATCTCAATTTTACCATCAAATTTTGCCCCTTCACACTCCTACATTGTTTTCCTTTCAGCCGCAAACCCTAAATACTGCATCTGCTTCTGCTAGAGTCTTTTGAAATTATTGTTATTTCTTTTAAATGAATCTATGAAACCATATGTTGCTTAATTTTTTACTGGCGCCAAATGTCTCTACGTCTGAGGATTAACTTATCTTCTAAATTTGAGTTAAATGCCCTCTTCTTCTTGCTTAGATTATTAACACTGTTTTCTTTTCAGCCACAAACCTTAAATTCTTGTTCTGCTACAGTCTTTTGTTGTGTCTGGGTTGAAGAGAGTGTGGAATCTCACTAAGAATTAGTGCTTCGATTTCGGCCCCAGGGATTATCTATATACTCCTGCGCCATTTATTGCACTACAGCAACCATAGAGGTGATTTCATCCTCTCCAACTTGTCTGGGTCACCTTCTATGAGTCAGGACATATAATGAATCTTTTGAGATCGTGGAAGGGGCTGACTGTATTCTCTTCATTTATGTGCTTGGAAGGCTTAATTGGGCCCCTGGAATTAAATTGTTTTATAGTCGAGGTGTGTGTCGGGAATCATGGTGAAGATGGAAGTGACCATGGAGGTTGGAGTCGATGGAGTTGCCATAATCAAGATGACCAATCCATCGATCAATGCTCTGGCAGTAACACGTAAGGGCTCGAAATGATTTTTTACAAAATTGAAAATAGAAATCATAGAATCTGAGGTGAAACTGAAATTTTTATGTATTTGAGGGTTTTAGTGATGCTTGATTTAAGGATCAGATGTTTGTTTTCATGATGTTTTTAGGTTTAAAAGGGTTTTAATTGTTGTTTTTTAGTATTAGTTATTACATGTTTTATGCTATTTTCGTTTTCATTCTAGCAAAAGCTAGGGTTAATCGTCAAATCTACTTGAAACCTGTTTGTGAGATAAAATATTGATTTTCTGATAGAAAAGATAAATTATTTTGTGTCGAATTCATATTGGTATAAAGAGGTCTCCAGATTCTGAAAACTTCATTTTGAAAATCCTAGCACGATCCGGGGAGTGATAATTTTAAGGAAAGAAAATTCACTTATTTTATTTAAATTTAGTTTAGAAGTTTTTACAACTCTATGTAAATTTTAAAATGACAATTGTGGAAAATTTGCACAATATTGTTGAAGTTACCAGACTTGACTCTAATAATGGCTTGGCCAAAGCCCAACAGTTTGGAAATTAAATTTTCAAAGTGATCAATCTCAACTTCGAGTACGAATTGTAAAGGCCCAATATCAAGAGTTAATTCGAACTCGGGAAAAACTTGTAAATTGATTTGGGAATGTAAAATATACACTAAATTTACTTTTTCTGGGCAGGGTTAAACACTTTTTTATGGTCTGTTGGGAGCAATAAATCCCAACTTCATCCTATAAATCCTTTTTTAATGCAGGTGCTATCAATCTTTGCCGATTCATACATGAGTGGGCTCTATTCTAGCTGTGGTTTGAACCTAGGTTGTTGTTGTGGTGACTCCCCTATCTCGACCTCTAGACCATAGCTCAACAAAGGAAAAAATACCTTTGGGGGAGAAAATATGTTTTTGGTTAATACAAGTATTTACGACAGCTATAAAACAGGAATATTAAAGACAACTCATTTTAGATTTTATATACACACACATACTTGAAATGCTATGGATTCTCGATAGGTGACACAGGTTTGTTGGTTGGCTGCTATCAAATTAGGTTAGAAAAACAAACACAACAAGTGTCTTTTTGGGTTCTCTCTATCTTTTAGATAGAGATGGCAAAGTCTGAAACATCACTTGAAAGTCAGAACATATTGAATTAGTTTGACTCGCCTGTGACCTTGAGTTTGAATATATGACTCGGGGTCAAGTTAGATTTGGTTTCCTCAAAGAACAGAGTCTAACTTGGAAATTGACTCAAACGAATTAGAATAGTCTGGCGACATTCTTTAAATTTCTCATGCTTCTTTGATTTTTTGAAGAAGCTACTTTTTGGCCAAACTAGCATTACATTGTAGAAGTTGTACTGAATTCTCACTTTTTGGCAAATTTTGGATAGAGTGGGCAAAGCTTAAAGTAATCGAGGAGTCTACTCTTGTCAGAGTCATCTTCATTTTTATGGATGCTTTCTTGATCTAATCCTAAGATTAAGCTGCAAGTTAATGCAAACTATTAGCTTTTAAAGAATCTTTAGAAGGAGGTGTTACAAAAAATATGGGACTCTGAAGTCTTGTTAATGAGAAAAGAGAGTACAAACATAAAATCAGGTCAGCCTGATGACACCTTCACATATAGAGATGTGATTTTGAGATTAAAGATTATGAGCATAGTTAGAAAAATGAGAACTATCTCGGACATTCTTTCTGGTGAAAGTGAGTAATGAAATATTCTGATAAGCCTATGGAAAGAAAGGATATTCAAGTCTTGCAATAAAAGCATAGTTGATTACGAGAAATACATAATGTGGAATGCATAGTGTAAAAGTTAGAGAGATATCTAGAACAAATACATATTACTAATTGGTTGAACCCTTAATTGTGATAATTAATTTCAAGAAAGAGCTCTTTCCATTAGGGAATCTCGTAATGCAGATCCTAGATTGTAGATCAGCATTATCAAGATCATCATAACATAGAACCATTCATCGTTGTAAAAATTTTCAAGAACAAACTTTTGATGAACCTTGCACATACCAATTCCAAATCATAGGTCAACCTTACCAAATTCATCATATTACTGTCCAGTAAGTAGTTGACTACGTCATACTTTTATGTTCATTGAAAGAGAAGGGTTAATGACATATGAATTTGTGTGTTGATATCTTGGTGTAAGTAATGGATTAGCATATTGTTATCATTTAACTTAATATCTGTAGTAACCATTCAATTGGTTTTATTTACAGTTCTTGCAGACTTGAAAGAAAAATATGGCAAAGCAATGAGGAGAAATGATGTGAAGGCCATTGTTGTCACTGGTATGCATGTTTTTAAGTTGTCAGTTGCAATCTAATTTTGAAGGATTGTTTGATTATAATAGTGATAGTGATATGAATGCAGTTTGTAGAAGGGATGGAAACTGTACTAAATGTTCAAAGGTGTTATAAATATTTATATATATTCATATATATATAGAGAGAGATGTAAATGCTTCTATTGAAAAATCGAGATGATTTCATGTCTATGTCTTTGTTTTGGCATTGTTAGGTAATGGAGGCAAATTCTCAGGTGGTTTCCACATCAACGTTCTCCAGGAAGTACAACAGGCTAGTATGCCAAACTAAGTTTTCATACAAAATTCAAATTCTATTGCAGATTGTTTCAAAGGTTTCCATGTTTTCTAATATTCAATTCTTTGTAGCTGTGTATCTAGCAGGGAACTTGTCGCGTTTGGGTAGAGTTTCTGTTGATCTTATGATCAATACTATTGAAGGGAGGCATTTGTTATATATGTTGCTTTTTTTTGTTTTCACTAAAGTTGCAAGTTGTCGGTGATATGTATGGCTGAAGTGGGGGTACTGTATTTCGGGAATGTTAGCTATTATCAAATCCAAAAATAATGTATAAGATAGAGGAATGTTGCTTTTAATTTGACTTGGCATTTCAAAAAACATTACGAATTCTTGTGAAAGACATTTTGCTCGATCGTTATTTTCCATATGTTATTTGAATACTATAAAGCAAAGCATTATCATACCCTTGACATTTTGAGCTTTTCTAGGAATGTGCCAAAATATGGATACCTAGGCTTATTATAGAGTATAGTTGGATTTGGTGGTACAGTTAAAAGTAGAATTCTTATAGCATAGTTAGGAACTCATCAATGTATTTGTAAAGGATTCTATATGTTTTCCTGTATTGTAATATGTAGCTGGATATGTTGATATTGTTAACATAAAAAAATTAAGATTCTGATGGATGTTTAGGCACCCCTGAAAGTTTGTAAAAGGATTCTATGTGTTTTTAGGATGGAACCTTTTTCTGGCTCTGACCTTTTTGGCCATTTGGTGTTGTTATAGAGGCTAAGAAACCTTCCGTAGCTGCTATTCAAGGGCTTGCGCTTGGTGGTGGATTAGAATTAGCAATGTTATGTGGCAATAATTGTCCATCTCTTGTAATTTTATGTTTTGGAAGGGGAATTTTGGGAACTTACATGTTTTGAGTTATCATGGATGTATTTAATGTACGCAGTCTTGTCATGCTCGTATTTCAACCCCAAAAGCGTAGCTTGGGTTTCAAGAACTTCAACTTGGGATTAATCTAGGATTTGGAGGTAAGATTTCTTAATGTACATTTATCTATCTCACCAGAGCTGAATTCATACTGTGGTATAGCCAATTTTAATCTTACTATGAATTATTTGGAAAATAGGTAATGATTTGTTTCCAACGTTGAAGACTCTTAAATGAAGAAGGCGGAATGCGGGCTTTTATAGTTTATATTTTATTGAGAAGTTATTTGTGGCTTCCTGAGGGTTGATTTTCCCATGCTTTAAACCTGTCAGATCATTGGACTGTCATAGCTCCTGGCATGCACGTTATTGTTGTATCTATGAATGGGCTTTTCTGCTTCTTGGCTTTGATCATGACTATATGGGGTGGCCTTCTGCACTGATTTCCATCTGCATTCATCATCATGAGCTAGAGAGTCTATGATGTGTTTTGTCTTATAAGTTGGCATGTGTTCTGTTTGATAATTCTTTTGTGTCTTCAATCATGGTTTCAGTATTCCTGGATATAGTCTTAGGCTTGAACCAACATCTCTGTTAGGAAAATTCAAAAATTCCAATTTAATAATCCTATCGGCCTCTCTTTGTACCTTTTGAGACAATTGCTAGTTTAAACCCAATTGATCAATATTAAACGTTAGGATTAATATCAAAAATCTAATATTAAACCCAAGGGATTAATAAACCCAAGAGACTATTAATATTATAAACCTAAGGGATTAATAAAACCAAGGATGAATAAACCTAAGGAATGAATAATATAAACCCAATGGA